>JAUTBT010085381.1:5513-29960 GCA_032361225.1 Lepetodrilus schrolli | reverse complement strand
AATAGTGGCATTTATGTCTAGGAAAGGTGTGGTTACACCCGAAAGCATAACAATATACCATTATTCGGCTGATTATTTGATGATAAGTGCATTATTATAGTTCGACTAGGATCCGCACACAAACATACAGTAAGCGAACAGCGCATATGAAAAGAACCAGTTGGCTGTTACCCGGAAGTTGATAGGAGTGAGTTTTACCTTTCACGCCCTATTGAAACACAATCCTATGAAAACAATTCAAAATCTGATTTCTATTTCATGAAAATACCATAGTCACTGCAGGGCCACACAGATCTTGATCTTAGTAAAATTATAAATCAATTTGTCACAGCTCAAGAGAAAAGCACAAATTCATCAAAGGCCGTTTTTTATCAAAAGACCGCGATCAAAGACCATCGAATCCTACTTCTATTCTCAAGGACATTACCCTAACAACATCTAACTGTGGTATCTTGTGGTGCTCAATTCACGAAGAAAGTAATTTTGTAATTTTGTAATTTTGATGTCAGGAATTCCTGGCAGCGATGCGATACCATGGTATAACTCACTGAGTATACTCAGGAAGGATCAAGGAGTATACTCATGGAGTAATTTCAGCACCTTGGGGGAAACTTTGGTAGGGTTCTGCATCGTGGGATATCTTCTTGTATTAACATTGGGCTCTTAGATATGCCCTCATGGGCTTTCTCTGCATATAGAATATCGGACAGCATGCAGGATGATAAATAATAGGCAACATGTTCATGGGCCCGGTGGCAATGCAGAATAATTATTCCATAGGAATTAGGGATCAAATATACAAATAGTCAGTAATATGTTATTATTAATTCTGATAACTGACTCTAAAGATGTGTTACATTTGAAAATAAATTAATTGAATATGAAGTAAATTTCATAATATAAAAACAAAGCTTTTTAGAAACAATGGCATAATGAAATATCCCCTTTCCCCTCAAATTTCTTTTTAAAATATGTATAGCTGTGTGTGATATATGATGCTCTACTTGTATAATATATATTTAATTGGGCTTATTATAAACAATAAACTATTAAATTTAAATTGCAATAACAAGCATATATGTAGCTGCTTTGATGCAAATGAATTAGCACAGTGAAAAAAAAAGAATTGTAGTAAAGTGATAATAAAACCAATTGAAGACAAAATCAATACCAACATTTCTGATTGAACTGATTGTGACAATGTGTGGTGTGCCAAGTAGCATCATTTCTAGACTATATATAGTTGTTTGACTAGTATTACATGCTGTAATGACATACTAGTTGGACATTTTCTACTATAAGTAGAGTCTTACAAAATGTTAGCAGCATGTTCAAATCCTAGAAACGTGTTTGCAACTATGATTGTAACTATAACATGTTTGCAACATTCAAATTCTTTAAAATATTTGCATCTTGTTCAGCAGACCTTTCCGAAATTTGATTAGTTTGCAGCAAATACTGGTAGCATCAATTGTATGGTTGGAAAAGCTACACTAAAACAGAAAAGCAAACTAAATTGCATAGCCAAAAGCAGGCATTAAATCAGGAGTTATAACTTTAAATAAAGCCAAAAAAATCAAATATAGCAGTATGCTGAAAGGACAAAATAAATCCCCACATCAAATAATAAATCATTATGCTGCAATAAGGGCCTACAGTATGTATCTGAGCCTTACAGCCCTGAATGAGCATACTACTCAGAAATTGGTCATGATGACTACATGGCCATTATACTTGATAGTTTATTAAGTAAATATTTTGATCAATTCAAATCTTTGTGTACATGACCGGTCTGTGTGTTAATTGGGTCAGTGAGAATTGATCACTGAGGTGGCTTTGGCCTAAATTCTGTCTACCGATTACTTTACAGAATCAGGCGCATTTCAACAAGAAAGTCGGAAGACAGGAATTGCTAAACCAAATGTATTGATATCTGGTCTCATTCGAAAGGGCAATACAATCGATTTCCTATCTGGGATGAAATTATCTATATGCTTCCCAATCTGACTTACGATGCCCTCCAGCCATTATTTTACAAAAGACAATGAGCTGTCTGTGAGTGTTCCAGGAATCATTTGGCAAACAGGGAATCGCATCATGAAATTAAGATTTCTGTTCGGTGCCATTATCTTTGCCCGCGATCTCTCGATTGATTGACAGCCAACAGTTACGGACCATCACAATGCATACATTTGGTCATGGAGAATGTGATGATTTTCAGAACCAGTTGAAAGCGGTCATGTCTTCACCACTGATGGTCTGTGGAAGTAATTGGATGATGGCGTGAAACATGGCTGTAATACAAAGTACCGCTAAATGCAACGTTGTTATCACTATCAGAACTGTCTGCTATTCAATGGTCTAAAAAAGACATTTGCACTTTTAGAGGCGTCATTTGGCACCATTGACACAGGACCATGGTGATCCTGGGATTTGAACTCGAGTCACCTGGACTGCGAGTCCAATGCTGTACTGACTTAGCCAAAGGGTTAACCCTCAATGGTCCAGACTACATTTGTTATTTACCCTTCTCCCTGAATGATACGCTAAAAGATGCACAAATGTAAGCATCGGTGAATATGATGTAGATCTGTCCGTATTATATTTTGTCTGTACTCCATAAAAAGTTAATATTTGGATTTGTCGTATTAAACAATTGAATTCTGTTTACACATTTACTTATAATGCAACATTTCTGAGACCAGAGGATAAGGAATTGCAAGTATTCAATATTTTGAAAGAAAAATGTATAAATATTTCTAAAAAAATATCAAATTAAGCTAAGGGCTAACATAAGTCAACATTTGGTAAACAGATTACACTGAAATCTACCATATAATTGTAAAATAGTTTTTATTACTACATAGAAATCAATAAGAATGCTTGGCAAGCATAACCCATGAAAAACAACTGCTAGCAATTTTAAGAGGAAAAATCAATAGATGAAAATTTAAAAGAAAATGTCTTGTTTTCAGTGAAAGCAATTGATAAAATCCTTGAAACAACAAAAATAATGCTTAAACAGGAAATGACTTAGTATCTGAAATGTCGAGGCGACTTCATAAAATTTGATGATTGCCATTGTGTTTTTAATAACAGTGATTTAACCAAATTGCTTTCTGAGAAAATGAATGCGAGGGAACATGCTTGAACATTTCAATCCAAGCCAGAACATTCCATTGTGGGCCTGTTTCAAATGCCCTGACACGTTCACCATGCATGTTTAATTTGTTATTATTATCAATTTTGAAAATATTCAAAATATATTTATAAATCAAATAATACAAACAATAAACTAGAGTATGTATTTACCAGTATTAATTGTGATTAATGAAAATTATCATTTTTGCTTCCAGAATGGTGCTTTAAATCAATATTGCAATGTAAAATAAATCCATGCCATTACATGTCAAACATTGATGGAATCAATACCGTATGCATACACTCTTAAAGCACTTTACCTGGTGCATGACAATGTTTCAGTGTTGTAGTTAGCATGCTATTGATTTCAGACATACACTCTACACACATACATATAGACATATTATTATGGTAAGTGTTGATGACTGGATATTTTTCTATATATGAATAATTTTCCGGGGTAATAAAATGCAGTAAACAGACATCATAATCATGTAAAACATGAAACAAAATATTTAATAGACTTTGAACTTTCATATGTGAATAGATATTAACATTAAATTTTTTTTTAAACAACATCAGTTTATTTTAAAAGTACAGTATGTCACAAACATATCATATTAACTGATGCTGATATGAGACAGAAGATTCAGGTCTTGAAGAGCCACAGACTATTAGAGGTATAAAATCTCGTTTGCACATCTATATGTTGAAAAATATCATGTTTTTCACTTAAAATGTTATCATGCATACTGGGTGGAATAGAACTGTATCTCATTCATACCTATATTCTGTGAATCACAGCTCGGACAGAAATTGAGATTATATGGAAGGAATGTTATTTATCTGATCATGTAAACCAATTCTTTCTTCTTCTGATTAATGTTCTAAGATTTTGACTACTTGTTCATTATAGTTTGCCATCTAAATATTTACCTTCCTTTGGAAGTTTTCATAAATAGGAGTGCATGCAGAGATTATCTGTGTTTTTGCATTCATGTGTTATCTATAACAAGGCAGATATAACCTCACAACGTGACATTCCCAAAATAAGTGGATCCAGGAGGGAGTATGCAGGGTGCTGCACTTCCTCCTTCCTTTTTCTTTTTCTTTTTCACATTTTCTTTTTTTAAGCTACCATTTATATTTTCTTTATGACTATAGTAAATACTTAAACCTTGATTAGGTAAGACAAATGATATTCAAGTTTGAAAACTATTTTCGACCAACAAACATCCACATTTTCAAAGCTTTCAATATATATAACCCCCCGAAAAGTGATTAACATCTGCACTAATCAAGTAGCGTCTTCATATCTGGGAACGACTTCCAACTATAATACATAATTAGAAAGATCGTAAACTAAAAGAATCTACTGCAACTCACAAATACTTGATTATGCAACCCATTTCTATACGGTATACAAATTACATACATGCTAATTTACGTCCATATTATCACAGAAATTACTTTACAGTGTTAAAGGAACGAGTTACACATTATTCTTTCTGGGTCTCATCAATTTTTTATATTTATTTTCTCATTTAGTCTGGAACCAAACTTTGAAGAACATTTCTGCACTGTCTAGACCATGCTCCACCAACAGTGCTAGTACTCTAGTGCATTTCTGTTTACATACGCTGTACCAAATAACAGACATTTATGCTTTATGGTTGTCGCCCTTTGATGAGAAAAGTTGTAAACCTAGAGTTATCCCATCCTAGTCCCCCGGTCATGTGCAGCAGTACCTACCAGCTGCCATCCGTGCTGAGATTGGATCTCTGGTCAGATCATATTCCAATATCCCACTCATGATTTCATATATGAGCTGTAGACCAATAGCTACATTATGTTCGTTTTAGCGGAAAAGTCATGTGTTCACAAACGTTTCCCCATCTCCTAACAGCAAGTCATTAATAGTGGACCATTTTGTTAATTTGAACTAAAAGTGTTTTTTAAAGGAGTTTTAAGTTATGCTACCCGTTCCCTTGAATACACTACAACTTACAAGACTTTTTCCCTTGCAGAAATGTGACACACCTCAGTGCCTACCAATGCTTCCTGTGTAAACCTGTCAAGACATATTGACCCGTTAGATCCAGTAGGTTTATTATAAATTCCATTAGGTCATATGGATTGTAATATCACAATAGAAGCTGCAGTTAAACTCTCAAGGTGCACTGCAATATTAATGATACGGTGAAATGCACTATTGTCAACCAAAACCCAATGCGTCAACACCACGTAGATATTAGCTGCTGCATGTACAACATACAAAGAGTCTTAGGCTATAGTTATTTGATTCCCTGGCTTACAGATCCGCCGACACAATATTTTTTTTTCAAATTTGGAAAATAAAAATAATTATTTTTATTATATTTCGCCGACAATGTACTAGCTTTTGGAACATTATAATAATAAATGGTCATATAAACCATCATTGAACAAAGACAGGCAGTGAATGGTTGACACAAAGTCAAAGGTAATGTTATTGCTTACTGGTAAACATGTGTCGCAAAAATCTAATTTATAACAAATACTGCTATTGACAAGCTGTATATTGAAAATAATTGTGTGTTCAAATCTGAACAATTTAGGTTTACTGGTGTTTATAACAATTATTGGTAATCATATTTATCAATTATATGTATTTGCTGTCAACTGACTATTTATAATCTCTCATTACTATTATTTTTATATTGGACCCGACTGACTAGCCAAAATATCAAATTATATATATTTTTATTTTCGACTGCCCGTGCCAAAATTACTACAGAAAAAACGTAAACCAGGGAATCAACTAGCCATGGCCTTAATTCATTGGTGTAGTTTTCCAAATCTAATTTATTTATTGGTCAACAATAAAACTGTGTCTTATTCCTTTATTCTCATGATTGTGTAAAATTTCTTGGAAATCTTGCCAAGGAATAGCATTCATGGAGTGCAGCACTGATGAGATACAATTAGATTTTAATGATTTGCTTGTACATGTCTCAAATTGGTGTAACTTTAGACATTGAAATATACCTCCCATGTTAATCTATCTCAATTACTGGCATTCCTTGAAGTTGATGTCTTGGTTTAACTGTCGTACCATGAGAAGATCTGTTGTTATGCAAAGTAGTCCCTTTGGAGTGGTCATTTCAATTCAGGAACTGCTTTCAAGTATACTACTGTCAAAAATAAGGGAACGCATAATTATATTACATTTATTTTCGTTCAAAGAGCGGTGACTTATAAGTACCACTGTTACACAACCCAAAGAGACAGGTGCAAGCACGTGCCAGATTAGTATTGCCCGTGCATTTTCTCGCATGTATTGTAAATTTCATTACAATTACTTTTCTAGATATACCACTTTATGTGTCCGCATTTGAAAGTACTATAAATATATCAATATTATCGTTCCCTTAACTTATGACGGTAATATATTTGAAGTGAAACGAATAAAATATCTTTAAACTAAACTAAAATTGTATTCAACTTATTTTTGCTTTGTTCATTGTGATCTTTCTCACTTGATCTAAACAATATACTTATTTATTTAACGCCTAAACAGAAAACGCATAATCTCTTAACCTAAAAAGCATAATCACTTGACCTACACAGCATAATATAATCACTTGACCTAAACAGTACATACTTGATCTAAGAGTGTACTCACTTGACCTAAACATTATACTCACTTAACATAAACAGTATTATCACTCAACCTAAACAATATTCTCATTTGATCTAAACAGTATCCTAAAAATCTACTGAGCTAAATGGTTTATTCAATACAACAAATATATTGTGCCTATAAATTGCACTGTGGATATAGTCTCATGGGCATATTGAAAAAAGGTTAGGATTAATTTAAAATATTGTTCTCTTCATTTAAATCATTATAGACATTGTCGTCAATCACTTCTCAAAATAATTCTGAAGGCATACTTCCATTAATACGTTCATAAATTTTTGGCAAAATGAAGTGTGAAATTCCATCATTAACTTTTATAAATGTCAGAAATAAGCTCAAGCTTTTAGAAGGAGGATATTTCTCATGGGTATGTGTCAGGAAGTTATCGTATAGATAATTTTTGAGTTAAAAACAGCTGTAGTAAATTTTGCAGCAGAACTTATACTGCCTCTGAATATAATAAGAACTCTGACCGGTTCTATCATGACTAACACTACTTTCAACAATTTGTGGCATGGCTGGATTTATATCTTTTGACATTAACCCTACTTAATTATGCACAATAGCTACTCTGTGGCATCTCCCGTTGCCTTGGAATAAAGGAAGTTAAATGGTTAGTGTGACAGGATAAATCTTAAGTGAGACAGGTGCAAGCTGGGAAATCAGTTCTCGGATGGTATACATGGCCTATTACATGCTAAGTCTTGACCAATCAATTGAATAACATTTCTTGAAGTGGTAACGTGATGTCAAACTCCCACTGAGAGTTGCATTATTTTATTGACCTTTTCCTAGACTTGCATCTACAACATTTAATTGATGACAACCAGGGCCAGTGCCTCAAAAATCATGTCCCCGATCAAGGATAAGTATCATCCGATAGTGCTTATAATCACATCTGGTGCAGAAGGATTGCCACAAAATGACAAGACCAAAAGTTCTGTTCCCAAGTCCCAGAATTCTTAGGAACTGACTGTGTGTGTGTGCGTGTATTGATAACAATGATGCAATGACGACCCCATATTGTCCATGACCAAATGATCACCTCCTACAATGTTTTCATTTATTTATTTTTTGTATTGGGGTTAAAGCCGCTTTCAAGTTTCTTTCAATTATATCATGGCTTGTCAATTTAGGGCAGGAAGAAACCCACAACATCCATAGCACTGAATGTTGCAGTAAACCTGTGAGCACCGGCTGGTACTAACAGATCAAAGATGATAACTACAGTCAGCGTATTCAATCAATATTGTGTCAGAATGGTAACTTTTGTGAACATTGGTGCCGGGATTTGAACCAGGGACCTTTGACTCCGAAGTCCAAATGTTATATCATTGCGCTACCACCCACCACTTCTACAATGTGTGATTCTATATGCTTATTTTGGACATGATGCAGGTCTGGTGGTCTGATGATATTATATTGTTTGATTGGGCAAGATATTAATACACTCCATGACTATTTGACATCAATACTGGGTCGTACATTTTTACCCCAGACTTCTGTCTGGGAATGCTAAAACAACCTGACTATGTGAGATTGGCGATAACAGAGATATTACTATCATTGACAAACTCAATTACAGAGACAGATATCATTCCAATGATCAGAGTTGTGTAAGCAAATTGATGAATATTGGGCGAAAATAATCCAGCATAATTTGGTTTATTGAGATTTGTAATCTAATTTTTACTCGCATTGTCAATGGGTCTGTTTTAGTGTTACTTAATTTGCACCTCGAAATTACGATAGTAATGAAATACATGGCATTCTGCTTTTCTGCTTGGAATTATTGTTGGGTAAAATTATTGAACGTGGATATGCATATGAATAATGGATATGGATATGAAAATTTATAAGAATGTGGACATTGATTATGGATATGGATATATTTGAATAATGGATTTGGATCTGGACTTTGATAAGGATGTGGACATGGATATTTGCAATGGACATATATGGGCATGAACATTTAATATGGGGATATGCAAATGTATATTTCATATAAATATGGACATGGATATTTGATATAGATATGGGCATGGATATATAATAAAGATATTGACATGGATTTTTAATATAGATATGGACATGGATATTTAATATAGATATGGATATGGACTGGTTATGCTATATAGACATTTGATAATGATATAGATATTAATACAGCTGTATCTATAGGTACCAGTACCACAGTGACTGCGTTTAGAGTGGACAGCATTTTATTGATCCATAATCCCTACTTTCCTTGAGAAATATCCATCAACAGCTTCCCTTCGGAGTTTTTGAATATTGCTCATTGTCATCTCAATCAATCGAAGGCTCTAACCGCCCATCTGTGCCATCTTGAAACCTGACTTTTAGGTCACCATGGAGACTGGTCATTTAACATATGCAGAATCAAGATCATTGCCTGCTTTATGTCTTCCACAATGATGTCTAGTGACATTACTGTAGTGGAAATGTCAACAGCCCAGATAAACCAAGGTATGGGTCAGTGATTTCTTTATCCATTCATACAGGACTGCTATCCCTCCACTAATCAACCATTCAACATTTGCCAGGAACCTATTCTCATTTCCTTGAAACCAGGTTCAATGGCATTTTCCTATTCTGTGGTCGTGAATATTTATATATTGTCTTTAGCATCTAAGGTGAAACTATAAAATGGACTAAGTGTATGTTGTTCCTGTATAAAACAATTATGAGATAAAAAAAATCAATAGGGATCACTATTGTGCAATGTATTAAACAGCATTACACTTCTTAATACACATAATGATCATGCCCATATATGCTTCATCAACTCCCAAGAAAACCTTAGTGTTAACCTTGAAATTAATCAGACAAGACATTGATGTTAGATGTAATCCATTTCAACTAATTTTAAATTGATTAGATTTTCAACTGATATAAGCCTGCATTTATTTCCCCTCGATATCAATAATAGATTATAGATATAGATAATAGATTATAGATATAGATATAGATAATAGATTATAGATATAATTTGCCTAAAGTACAGTCAGTGATAACATTAATATTCCATTCTATCTTTAATTGATTTAAACAATATTTATTTTCCAAATTATAACCATCTAGGATTGACCAAACAGATAACTAAATACCCGGTACCTATATTGAGGCCACTTTTATCATTCATCATAATGATAACAAAATCTGATGGAAAAACCCACAGATAATATCAGCAATCCTCAAATCTATTCCAATGTAATATATAGAGAATAATTACCGAGCTTCCGTGTGATACCATTTCTTTGTACGAAACAAGTGAATGTTTTGGTATCTGACGAGCGAAAGCAAGGTTAGTATTTTATTTATTACACTGCCAACTCTGACATGAAAATAACTTGATAACAATGTGTTTACCATCAGTTTAGACTACACATGACATGCCCATAAATATATGCAATATTATGAGTACAAAGGCTTGACTTGACACCCTTTTCAATCGTATTTACAAAAAATATTCCCTTGGATTCAAAAGAAATACGAATGGTGAATTCAAACTTGTTTTAATAAGAATAAATTGTGCTAGTGTTTATAAATTCATTCAAAACTTGATCATGTAACTTGCCAACATGCGATTATGACATCTTGGTAGGGTCAATGTCATTTGCTAGTTCATCATGACGTCACTTGTGATGTTATCTTTTTGTGACCACATAAACATTCACAAAAGGTAAAAGTAGTACCATCACATATATTTAATGGAAAAGTGCTATTACACTAGTTAGATAACTTGGAACAGTTATTATATGGGTGATATCTCACTGGTAGTGTAATATTGACAGGCATGTACTCAGTTACAATGCAAATTGATCAGTGTTACAAAGCCCTTTAGTTAAACAATAGCTATCGGCATTAAATACACCATACTACCACAGACACTGGAGAAACATGGTTATATGTTCATGGACACAGAACAGTTCCAATGAGTAATCATGCTAATATATCCACCAAACACTGTATCATTCACATTGTTCAATGGTAAAGTAAAAAGACCCATGATTTTCTATTACACAGTTGGAATATTATCTCATGAATATAATACAAATATCGATTAGTAGAAGATATGTGAGAACTTCAATAAGTTAACATTACAATATTCAATGCATTTATAAAACTTTGATTCTTATAAGGTTAATAGGTGTTGCTGCACAAATTGAGTTTTAAAATATACTGTAATTTCCAAGTTCAGGATATTTATACATTGGTACTAACCTATGAGGACCCAGCTTTTGACTTTCTTTCCTTGTAATTTCTATTCTAACTGCCAGCAATTGTTACATGAATATTTGACAAAGCTGTCACTTTCACTGCTAATCCTAGGTTGAGTCAAGAATGAAAATAGGTATATGGTATGTCAAATCTATGGCAAAAGTTCACTGGTCAGATAGGTATAGTCAGGACATCATAGATGCAATTTTACTTTTCACATTGGTTTGATTGTGTAACATTGAATTGATAATTGTATCTACTGATTTGATCATTGTACATTGACTTGACTCCTCCATGGGCATTGAGTTGTTAGACTGAGTTGTTCTTGGGCATTGAGTTGTTGGGCATTGCATTGTTCTTGGGCATTGAATTAATCATGGACATTGAGTCTGAGATGACATTAACGTGACTGAATGTATCCTAGACATTAAGTTGATCCTTGCCATTGAGTTGATTATTGACATTGAGTTGATTCTTGATATATACAGATACCTATTAATGCATCTGAGTTAATTAATTTCCATTTAACTCCAACACTATTACAACCAACAAATGCACTATTATGCAATTATGAACTATCCATGTAATTAAAAAATAGCAAAAAAAAGAGAGAAATACTCTGCAATGGCGCTAATGCACAGTTCAGATAAACATTAATCAAGCATAATGTGAGACCTGGTGCCTACATTATTTAATTCAAGGCAACTTGAGTTGTCACTAGCTGAAAGAAGGTTAACACACTTCTATGTTACTGGCAACTAGAGGTGCCATAACGTGCAGCTAGTGTGCTTAACCAAGCAGACAGAATGTTTAAAGACACATTGCTTAATTTTTTTTTCTGCCATGGTTCTATTTATCAGATGACGACACCTGGGTTTTACCCCAGTGCCTCGATCTTGGACGTGTGCATCTATTGCAATGAGATCTCGTCTGTCAATCAATAATACAAATCTACCTTTCAGGTGGATGCAGATTGGGGGCCGTGGCAAACAGTCACTGCCAGAGCAGATTTTTCTGCGAGACTGTAACACACATCATTAGATAACTCCGGGTGACGGACTGCGAGGATAAATCCAAAACTATGGAAAAAACACTGATTCATCAATAATGTTGTCAACAGTGATATCAGCAATCTTCGCGCAGGATTATTTTGTGGATCATGAAAGAAACAGTAGAAAAATCTTGAGTTTTATAATATATAAAGATGTGAATATAGTTTTGTGACATGTAATGATAATCCAACAGTTTTGCCACAGTCCTTTGAAATATGTCAAGGTTAATTGGAAATTGATATCAACAATTTCTTTGTTCTTGAGGCAGATTTATATGACATCACAAACAGAAGTAATAACAAAGCAGCTAGTCAATATTTGAAATATCAAAATGCTCATAAACATATTGGGTCATTGGCAAACTGTCGTCACAAAACCGATGAGATAATTATGACATTAGCTCATTAATATCGGTTATGGAAGCAATGAATTAGCAGTGTTATTAACAGGACACAGAATAATGATGTCATGATCCAGGATTGACACCAGAGTTACCAGAGTTATCTGAGTCAAGGTCAGAGGTCTGTCATTAACAAAATAAATTGGACATGACGCAATGTTAACAGCCTTGGCATTAGTGTCTTTATTGTCAACATACGACTTTAGTGTTGCCATGTGGCTTTATTGTCAACATGCGACTTTAGTGTCGCCATGTGACTTTATAACTTTAGTGTAACCATGTGTTTATAATGTTACAATGTGACCATAGTGTCATCATATGACTTTAGTTTCACCATGTAATGCATATGATGACATAGTGTCAGTTGTTAATAATAATAGTAATGTGCATATTGATTGATATTGCACCAAATCCACGCTAATAGCACTACATTATTACCCCGGTCAATGGATTAGTGTGCCTCATTTTCATCTCAACTCCCTGAGGAGTATACATTGTGCACAAGGTATGTGCTACATAACACAACAGTAGCTGTTCAGTCAACACATGGTAGTATTACATAGCACTACTTTTTACTTCGGTTTTTGAGCCTGTAATGTTTTGTAGCAAAACCCAAAACATGAAGGGAATGGATTGCACACATGCGCAAACCGATTTGCTGCAAAATCATTCAGCCAGGCACTACATTGCGGAAAAGTAGCATAGGGTAGTGTAGTAAAATGTAGTGCAGCCTGAATGCAGCCCTGTTATATATGAAGATGAACAATAACCATCCCGTGTCAATATGTTGTCATGGCTACCAAAGGTATGGTGACCTTTTTACCTGTGCCATATTTACCTACATTACTGGACCAACACAGTACCCTAATTGCTTCTATTGAAAGACAGGCGATAAATCTACAGACTGACCATCGCTATATGGGTTCGATATGACTTGCTATTACAACACAAGCTTTTCCAGGAATCACCATTTCAAGTGTCTAGTTTATTCTATGTATACTACTCAAATTTATTAACTGTTCTCCTGTGGCCATGATCATGCCACCACCAACCCATTCTCACAATACCAAAGGTCTAAATGATCTCTAAATGACCTCTGAATGACCTGTCAATCAGAATAACCAGATAACAAGATAGAGCAATCAAGAAGTTATGGCTACTACCAGAATGATTCCATTGCATACTTCTTCACATTCCTTTAAAAAAGCTGACCTGTGCCAGGTACTAAACATTATGTCACCACCTGATTGAGACGTCCATAACCTGCAATGTCTGGATTCTGCACCTATTGCTTAACACTTTTCTGATATAAAAAATAATCTTGGTATTTTTGGAGATGAGTGTTTCAATGGATAAACATGTTGGGACAATATCAAAGATTTCTTTTTTCTCCATCTATGAACCATTGGGAAAATACGCCATCTACTGACAGATGAAGCCGCTTCAGCATTGACTAGGTCGTTAGTACTATCACGACTGGACTACTGTAACAGCTTACTTGGAGGTGTTACAAAAGACAAGATGCAGAGATTACAACACATTCAGAATGTAGCTGCCCGAATTGTTACCAAGACCCGAAGGGATACCCATATACCTCTGGCTATGGACGCTCTTCACTGGCTACGTGTCAATGAGAGAGTAGACTTCAAGATTGTCTCTCTTGGATATCAGTGTGTCAACAGTACCTCACCAAATTATTTATGCAATTTAATCGACATGTATGAACCATCATGTACACTATGATCCAGCAATCAGAATCACATAGTTGTGCCTTCTTGGAAGTTAAAAACATTCGGGGCCCTCACTTTTCCTGTACTGGTAGCATCCAAGTGGAATTTATTGCCTTTGTATCTTAGAAATGCTTCAACACTCAATACGTTCAAACCGTCAAATCAAAACCTATCTGTTCGGTCAACATAAAAAAAAACTTACTATTCTTATCATCTATGTTGCGCTTAGAGCATGCATATGTGTGGATTTAGCGCGTTATAACTGTACTTATTATTATTAATATTATTACTTATGTTTTACCAATGTACTATCCCTTCCAGCATAAACATGTATTATTATGATGTTACAATGATCTTTGATAACCTGCAAACCTTACAACATCATGATAACAATGAAGATTTGGCAGTAGTACTCATACAGCCCAATTTGGCCCTGAGATTATGAAACTTTTTGAGTACGATTTCATGCTCAAGCTCAAATTTGATATGGGAATTTGTGAACAATACTGAGTTGAAAATGAAATCATACTCAAGAAAGTTTCGTAATCTGGCTTTTGTCCCAATCCCTTTATAGTATTACTAATAATACAAAATAATATGTTCAAACCATAAAGACTGGGATACTCTTTCTTTATATACAAATCTGGTAAACCCATGAACGGAAAATCCCAATAAAAGACATTGGCTGCTGCGAATCAGACACAGGTGTCCTGAGAAAAGTATCTTTCAGCATTAGCCATTGGAGTTAAGAATCCTACAATTTCATTCACAGACTTTACAGTTGGCCCAGCCAGGCATTCACTATCACTGCTGTCTATGCAGATATGCTACTTCAGCGAGAGCACAGAATGAAGCTCAGAGACCTCCCTGATACAGTTAAATACATACACTCATACATGTACACTCTCCCAGCTTGCATATACTGTACTTTACTGTATATTGAAGCCCTGCCTTGGGGTCGTCCATTACATGCTTGTTTATATCAGGTCAATTTCATCCCAAAGCGATACATTTCAAGGAAATCATTATTGACATATGACAATCAACCGTCACAAAGGTTGCAGTAATTCTTGTACAGATGCCAATTCTCTTGGTATTGGATGTAAACGAGTTCTTAAAATGCGACTAAAGTCCTCTTCTTACTCTGGGTTTATTAGCTGTTCCCTCGAGACTCTGTAGGACAATACACAGCAGACAGAGGACAATACACAGCAGAGAGCGGACAATAGGCAACAGTTGTATTTACTTTACGCAAGTGTATATAGATTATTTGACGAGCTGACGTCTCGCGAGGACTTTGGTTTTGTGTCGGTTTGCTGGGAAACATGGAGAGAGGTGTCTCCTAACATGGAGGCAAAGTCATCTGAAACCTATTCTGTTTGTTTTCCTTTCTGTAGGGAAATAATATCCATGTCGTACAATTACCTATAGAACTGGGTTGTATCACGAAATGTTCGTTGAATATCAATCATGAACTATTCATTGTATATCTGTCAGTTAATAAACTGTTACTTGATGTCAATCATGAACTGTTCATTGTATGTCATTCATAAAGATTCCAGATAACTTCAGGTAAAAAATGTTCACTTTATGTTAATAATGAACTATTCATTGTATGCCAATCATGATCCATTCATTGTATATCAATCATAGACATTTTATCGAGTAGAAATCATTTAAATGTTCTGAGTATGTCAGTTAGTAAATTGTCATTTATATCAATCATGAACTATTCATTGTATAATAGCAATCATGAACTATTCATTTATAATAGCAATCATGAACTATTCATTGTATAGCAATCACGAACTATTCATTGTTCATGTATATCTATGATTAATTGTTTGAGTATGTCGGTAAATTGTCACATCCAGTGTATGTCAATAATGAGATATTAAGCATTTATCAATAATTAACTATTCATTGTATATAAATCATGAACTATTTGTATTCAGCGCATCTCAATGATCAACTATTCAGTTACTGTTTATATAAAATGTGACTAACCTGATTAATGGTTACTGTGTCATTGTATGGGTGAAATATTCTCACTGCTCATAAACCACTAACTCATTCATTCATTCATTCTCAATCATGAACTATTCACTTAATGTGTACATCAATCATGAACTATTGAGTTACTATATATATATATATATCAATGCCCTATCCAGTGGATATCAATCATAAAATGTCTCGAGTATGCAATCTCTCAACCTCTGTCCAAAGAATGACTTGCCTAGCTTATCCCATGTTAGCTATCTTATTCATATCTCCACCCAAAATAACACAGTAATGCACTATTAAAACATCCAATATCCAACATCCCTTCCTTCTTCCCCCTCCACTGCCCTTCCTTTCTCCCCCCTTTTCTCCAAGACTTCCACCCATCTCTCTCACAGAGATTCCTGCATTCCCGGCAGTGCCTGACCATTCCCAGCTGTCTGCTAGCACTGGCATGAACTAGTTGCACAGAGGCTACAGCATCGGGCACTCCCCTCCAGTCAAACTGTAGCGAGGGGGAAATCCAGATAATTAAATCTGCAAATATTACCGATTAAAATTAGTTCATTTACCTTTAAGTTTCAGTCATGACAATTCTTAGTAGAATGGTCAAATACTGTTTTAAGAACAAGTGAATACAGTTGAAATTTGGTAGTCAATTTTGCCTTACTTTATAGCTAAAACCTGAACAGAATTCTGTGAAAAAAATAGAAATAACATTTTCCATTTGGAAAATATTACTTGGCTTATAACATTTTAAAATTTCAATATAAAATTTAATTGTTCGATCTTGAATGTCCCAAAATGTCATTAATATTCTACAATAAATATATATTAAAATTAATAAATGCAATGTCTTGATACTCTCTATCCAAATGGGCCCATCTGAATTCAGATGGGAAATGTGCCTCTTCCAAATAATCTATGGCCTTTGTTTTTACATTAAATTTACATTAATGTTTACTTTAATGGAAAACTGATAAAAATATATTGTTCTTTTTAGTATCAATATTGATGAAAACTGTATATTTTTAGTATTGTGTACAATCAATATTGGAAATTTTACTGGAGTATGATGCACTGGAAAAAAAATCAATGACTCATTTTCCTTTTATTATAACATTAGAACCAGATGATACATTCCTTTAGCAGGATGCACCTATAATGTAATCACAATGTAAGAACAAAACGTGGATATCAGATCTAAGCTTAAAAGAAAAGAAAAAAACCTGTATGAGCCAGTAGCATTGTAAAAAAATACAAACATGTCAAGTTCATAGTCTTATTCACTTATTATTTGATATATTTCCAATGAATCATTTCTGCAGTCACTAAGGTATACACTATCTACACGATCATGCAATATACCTCATCCCATCCTATATTGGTAAATGCCTGTAACAGATGATGGTGTGTATTACTGGGGTTGCTATTTCCTTCCTGGTAGCATTTTTACAAGCTGAATGATAGGCATCTTTGGTAAAAGCATGTATTTCAGTCCTGTTTTAGCTTTCTAAAGAACTAGAACAAAATATACCAGTATAGAAGCTTGTGATGCAGTACATAATTTATATGGATACATTTAGATTTACATTGATTACAATTGTACAAGTTTGATATCATATTACTCTTGTATTATTATTACAAATGTTCAAGTTTTATATTATGATTTATAGGATATGTTTTTATTGCATGATACAAATCTTTATTATTATTATTATTACTATTATTATTATATTACTCTTGTTACAAATCTCACAAGGTTTAATATCAAATTAGTCTTGTACCAATAGTTAAACAAGTTTACCAGCATTATATATTAATAAACTAGATTCTATATTAAGAAGCTCCTAATTGTAATTATATTTATGTTCGAAGCCATGATTTTTTTACATGTACCAGCACTCCCAGAATTGTTACTGGGAGACTCATGAAAGTAAAGATCTTCAATATGTCTATGCATCGTTGTAATAAGAACTATTTAATTATTAATTGCCTAGATATATGATAATATGTAGGAACCTATCCTCTGTTGGTTTACATACTTATCTTCACAACATTATCCTGCGGGCTAATTATAATTGTAATTATACAATATAATACCTCAAACGTAATCCTTGTACATGTATTTAAATTATTAACATAAGTTTTAAATGGAATGCTATCCATCACCTTTTTAACTTGTAAGACCACAATGGTTATCTCTACCAACAACACCCTAAACAAATCATCCCCTATAAATAATAAATAAATGGCCTCATTTTTACCATTGTCTTTCCATACACAAACTCCAATGTTGACTAGTCAAGCAGAACAAAATCATTACATATTTTTAACCGTGGTGACAGGCTTGTTTGGTCTGTTACTGACTAAACACATGTACATTTCAATACTAGTATATGATATGTACTTAGAGATTAACAGCTGTACAACACTTTTGTAGGATAGACGTATATAAATGACACTTGATATGCTTATAAACGTATATATACTAAATCTAATATTTCATTTATATACATATATTATGGACACCATATGCAAGTGTGTTTTGTTTGATATTACTTATTAATATGTCCAATATTATATCCATGGAAAGTTACTGGAAACAAAATATGTTCATTGCATTGACAACATAAAGAGAATTTTCACAAAGTGAAAAATCTGGGTTAAAGAACAAAACATCATATCGTTTAGCAAGAAACAGGTACACTACCTATGCTGAATGTTTGTTTGCATTCAATTATAAAATGTAATTTGAATTTAGTGAAACTTGAAAACACGTTTAACATGCATATGTGATCATATATTCTTTGTAAATTTACGCCAGAATACCATTGTTTATGAATCCGCAAACCGAAATTGACAAGCCTACTAGCTGATTGACAGGTCCCGACATGAACCATGCATGTTTGCATAGTCTCAAGAAAACCCGTCTAAACATCTCCTTAGACCGAGACGTGTATCCTAATCAATAATGCATTAATACGTGTGACAGGACGACATACCCTACACACTAACATCCAATGCACATGTATATACTTGTATTGCAATTAATGTCTTACCTTTCTGTTGGAACACGCATCCAATGGAGAGGGGGGGAAAATTATCTCTGGAATAAATTATCCATATTAGAGAAATAGAAATGATTATTATGAGGCGAATCTTAATTGCAAATACAAGACAATGATTCCGTTAACAAAGGATATGGATGAGTGATGATCCTAAGCGCCACGAACCGGACCAGGTTAGTTTGTTTGAGGAAAAAAAACGACTTGGGTACAAATCCCGGGAACGGTAATTCCTCTTCATCCATTTCACCTTCGCCGTCGGAATTGTTTTGTGCTTCCACATCTTTATTCTTCTTTCCCTCACGCTCCTCTTCCTCCTCTCTCACACTTTCCTCCGTTTTTCTATCCGCGACGCTGAGCGTGCGTTGAATTCCACTGGATTCCTCGGCCATACTTGAGGTACGGGCTATCCCGTCTTTAGAACATTATCCAAAATTTCCCATCCACTTGCAAGTATTACAAAACCAAATCTTGCTCATTTACTTTTTCTCGTTCACTATCTTTTTCTTTCTCACACTGTACAATGACTGAGAAGCGAGTTATACAACTCGACAGAGCCAAGGTGGGCCGCAAACGCTAGATCTATATGTCTGCCTAGCCCCATAGTATACTCAGACTAAAATCTCAGAGCTCTGAGTCTATGGAATTGGCTAACTCGCGCACTGTAGGCCATATGGCTTTGCCAATATGAGCTCCGGTAAGATACGCAGAGCGTAGCCTACCTGGGTTTTTAGAGAAGATAACAGAATAGGCAACCGTAACGGCCAGCTGACGGCTTACTCCGGCGAACCAACGCTTCTACTCAATGGAATATTGCATCCAAACTCAAACCGGCGAATCAATACGCTGCTACGCGTGCGATTTCCCTCACGCTCTCTGTGGTACCTGAACAAATGCGGATAAACTCCATATAAAAAAATACACTCGGTAGAAGATTTCTTTCTCGGTTAAAAGTTTTCACCGCCGTTTAAAGTGGTTAAATCACGGCACACGTTGAAGGTAGTTAGTTCTACTTCCATTTTTCCGCTGGACTGTCATTCATTTCGCTTGCTCAGATGCTTCCCATGGCAATAGTCACGTGACCTTATCAACAGCAAATCTCGTTTGAACATGGCGACGGTGCTCGTTGTCATCTGAACGAGCCATAGCAGCGAGGGTCGTCGCGAACCTTTGGGTTTGTCGGCGGATGATGATCTGCGAGATTTATGTCACCGTCCACCCAGAATACAAACATTTACATTCCCGTCGAGAACGTACGGTCTTGTATTGGAACGTGTTCCTTATTTCTTTTCTCTGGTATAAATTTATCAATTGTTGCGTGTTCTGCAATCCGACGACGAGGATGTAATCACATTTTCTCCTCTCTCTCTCTTTATCTCTCTCTCTCCTCTCTGCATGGATTTTAGGTGGCACTGGAATGAGAGAAAGTAGCACAGTTAAGAGGTGTCCACTGTCGTATCGATCGACAATCCGCGTGCGATTAATTTCTAGAGTAAATGAACAAAACGCCGGACAAAAGATGCAGCAAAGGACACGATGTCGTCCGCACCAACCGGAGATGAATGCTTCCAGGAAATTCCTGATGCTACATTGTGGTAATGAGGGGTTAATGAAGAGTTAATGAACGCAAGTTAGCCGTCGTGATAAGGCAAAGGTCGTTGCATATGTACATATGTAAGAAAAATAGTATGTACGCAAAATCGAGGTTATCATTAACTAATTGGAATATGTATAATTTTACGACACGTACACAAACATATAATTTGTTTTTTATTATTGTACGTTTTATCCTCTTTTCAATAAATATAAAGACAATATATTTGTTGTTGTATATTGGAGATGATCCGACGTATAATATACATTATTCTTCGTAAGCTGTTCCTATTTCAAACGTATACCAGTATTATTGCAGAGACATTGATATTTTACTAACATATTTAATGTATGGTATGCGACATATAGAAAACGTTAAGCAATAATTGACATATTGTATATTAATTAATCATGATGCATACGTTCAGAAAGTATTAATCACAATAATGCAGCACTATTGTTCTAACGGTTAATCCTTCCATGCAAATAGTATTGGCGTCAACGGCCGAGTAGCCAGAGTTGTATGGTGTCGATATCGATGATCGAAGGTTGACCTTGGGCAGGTATAACAACTGTAGAACTTGGTGCATGTATGCACTGGTTTAAAAACAACCAAAGAACATAAACAGAAATTACATTTTGTCGTAAAGTGTACTCTCTCTGCCTCATTCTCTCTCTCTCTCTCTCTCTCTCTCTCTCTGCCCCCCCCCCCAAATCCATCCCTACCATACTCAGACACAAACCCATACAATTCAAATTACATTCACATATACTTATTACTTATGACGTATACCGAGAAACATTGAATGCAATTTGATTAACTTGACCATCGAAATATCATGACGGATTCACAGACGCATTTTAATTAACAATTGCTTTCCTTTGCCCAACTGAATGCATTGGATCAACTTAACAATTTCTGTAAAAGGCATACAATCACGGGTTTGTTTACATATTTCATGGTCAAGCGTATTTTTACATTTGATGTGTCAATATTTTCATTTTTTATTTTATTTTAAAATATTTATAGTTGAGTAGGTTTATTAATACCAATGGTCGTTAAAAGTTATTTTGACCGTGTTCAATTATTAGAATTATCTCCCTCAGGCTATTAGACTATAGAAAATTGAGATATTGCAGTACATTACCAACTGATTATTCGGATTTCACCGGAAATGTAAACTGCAACGGAATTTTATCTATCCTACAGCGGTAAAAAGATATTTGGAGGTACAAAAGCTATTATATGTATGCTAAGTGTATTTTAAACTCCGATTCGGTCAAAAACGACAACTTAATTTGTGATTGTATGCCTTTAAATGCTAACATTGATTTTAAAAACACAATGTCGACAAAGGTTTGAAATCAATGGAATTGTATTTTAATAAGATACATAATTAATATATGATTTATAAAAACGAATGGAACATATATCTTCGCAATGCATAGAGTTATACCATGGCTGGTTAAGTTTAACCAAGGGAGGCACTCTACAATATGACAACAGTTTAAATAAACATATATGGAAGGAAGGTACATGTAAATCACCACACAATTCAATTATTACACCTCTGCCTCCCCATTACATAATACATCATATTTGAAGACCCTTCTGCGCAACTTACTAATATGAAATCCTTCTGCGCAACTTACTAATATGAACTTCTCCGTTGGCCGCCATGTTTCACATATTGTTAGGTTTTCTCCTGGGGACAAATATAACCATAACGTCAAGCTTTTATCGCTGTGTTTTCTAAAACGAAATTAGATGCTTATATGTTTATATATAATGCGAAAACAAATTATAATGACGCGAAAATAAATATACATGAATGTCTACCTATTGTATGCGTTATGGTCTGGTATAATGGTACCAGTAACCTGTAAATTGAATAGAAAAGTAAATGGCCCATGCGAACGAATGCGAAAAATATATAATGAAGCGGAAATAAATATACATGAATATCTGCGGAATGGTCTGGTATAACGGCGATCGAGTGGTAACGTGGCATGAAATATGTATGAATCAGCTCAATCATAAACTCGTTACTGTATTTCAAGTACCCAGACATATGCAACTACATGCAAATTTAATACGCTACCAAGTTTACTTGGTCTTGAGGTTAGGACAATTTAATTACATCAATTTCCACATGCAATATATTACACGTATTTTCAGCACCGACAGTCAACGTTATATAATGTCAGGCTATCTGAAATTGGCGGGATATTTCCGACCACAGGTAATATACCGTTATATCGTTTTGCAACATGACTAATAATGTTAGACAGATCTACTAGTGCTGGTACATAAATATCTTCTCGGATGTTTTGCAGAAACCAATCCAATTAAAAATTCAATATTGGTTCGCTTGCATTAATTGTTGGTGAGCATAGATAATGAATTAAGATATATTTTAATTAGATTGCACAAAAACCGAATTAAGTCTCAAATAATAATTATTATCTTGGTATATTCACGAAAATCGACGTTGACAGTTTAAATGTGCACTATCTTGCACTTCCAGTTTTATAGGTGCAGAATTAATTACACACCAATTAGCCAAACTTTCTCCCTAGAAGGATACGCTGGTACTCTGGATAGAACTGTAACAATGTGACCATAATAGCTTCCATCTAGTCTCAAGGCATTGCCATCTTTAATATACGGCATATGTTTCTTATAGCATTACACACACGCACACGCACGCACACATATACATACATACATACGTTCTCCAGAAGAATCTAGAGATGGAATGAGATGTTGTCCAGAGAGCCATCTCGGAATCTCCCAGATTCATAAAGTTTGGCATGATACCCTTGTTTGGTATATTATCTCAGTAAATACTTTAGGGAATGAAAAACAAAAAACTTCAAGTTTTTATTTTGCCTTTGAGTCTACCTAATCAAAAATAAAAGTTTATATTGCTATCATAAAATAGTTTGACTGGTATTTCATGTACGGCACAGTGGAATAGACCGTCTAATGTGTGAAGAAGTGCATCAGCTAGTGCAAAGCGAGCACTTCTGTCAAAATTCGTCCCATTCATATTCGTATGCGTTCAGTTGAGCATATATGTAACAGGTAGATACTTCAATTTTCCACATTAAAATCTTGTTATCGCTGATACGTGGCATAAAACGTGAACTTTCTAGTTACATTAGTACTGATTTACACGGTGCACAGCTGAATCCCGCTGCTGTAGAGTCTGTTGGACTGCCCATCATGTAACTTCTCAGGGACTATCATCTAGCAAGAAAACCACCAAAATCTGTGGATCCGTCAGAAACGTGTTATCAACTCCTTTGGGAGTAGATGGCGGATGGCTCATGGTAGACTATATTATTAAGTGGTATGCAGTCGCGAGGGCACACATAAATATCGTTTGCGATTTATCGGTGCCAAGTAGATTGCCAAAGAATGTGTTCAGTATGGTAAACTTATATAATACTATATTGAAATTGTTGTTCTTTCTTTCTTTTAATTTTTTTAGGGGGGGGGGGGGGGGGAGGGGGGCGAAAGTGTAGATGG
>JAUTBT010085380.1:0-11649 GCA_032361225.1 Lepetodrilus schrolli | reverse complement strand
ACTGCAACATTCAGCGCTACGGATGTTGCGGGTTTCCTCCTGCCCTAAACTGACAAGTAGTGATATAAGTGAAAGAACCTTGAAAGCGACATAAAACCCCAATAAAAATTAAAAAATTTAAATCACAGACATCAATAACGGTCTGCTTGTAATCTAACAGCAATTCCATGATGATGATTGAAGAAAAAGAAGTTATTTAGTAAAATTATTCAACATGTTCAAAACCCTGGTTGAACAAATTCTGTTTCTGTAATTGTTTGAATTATATGTTCTTGATTTATGTTTGAATTCCATTTTCTTAGATAATTTGCTTTAAAAATGCAAATTATGTTGTCATGTATGGTTGAAAGTAGGCCGAGATACTCTACCGTCAAGCGATATGATTGTCAGAGCTTCTCGGCCTAGAGTGAAAGATTCCCGCTGCAAAATCAAGCAGGAAATCACTCACTGAAATGCATAATAAACATCTGCACAATTTTTTTGTTAATACGGTTGCAGATATGGCAGTTCAAGAGACGGGTTCCGCTGTTTGTTTTATTTGTGGTGGTGATGTGCATGGAGTTTGTAAATCCCGTCTACATAACAACAGCATCATCAGGAAGGGAGGTCTTCAAAGGTGAGTCTGTTGTCTCCTGGCAGTATTTTTGTTGTTTTTGCAGTTGTCCACAATTATAATACTCAAGTAGCAGTATTAAAATAAGCTTTACAGCTTGATTACCAATCCTCATTCATTTTTTTACATTTATGATTTAAACCTGTAATAATGTGCCGATCTGTATAGTATCAGTGAATTGATCATGAAAACTCCCACGTCAATTACTCAATTGTTTGGAAGTCAGTTTAACCCTCTCCCTGCTGGATTAGGCACAGGCACTGCTCTTTAGGGCATTTCTGGTTGCCTCCAGCATGGAGAGGGTTAATGGGCATGGATATCTAACAAACATATTTCATTAGTTGTCTTACCAGTTTATTTTATGTCTTAAAATTAATTTTAATTTGAAAACAGTAACATTTATGCTGCATGGTTTTGTTCTCACTGGTCGTCACCGTTTATGGTTTGTATATCATGTGTAATAGTTGAACATAAAATGGTTGATAGATGAATAAATATTGGTTTCTTGTGGAATGGATTAATATTTCTAATTAATTGATCAACTTCTTTTTTCATGATCTATTGATATATGAATATAATAGTCTTGGTACCTTATAGTGCTCAGCGGGGCTGGTTGTAGCGCAGTGGTAGAACGTTGGACTTCGGAGCCAAAGGTTCCAGGTTCAAATCCCGCCACAGGAGTCCGGCATCAATGTTCGCAAAAGTTACTTTTCTGAAGTGATATTGATAGAATGCTCTGACTGTAGAGTGACAATGCAGTTATCATCGTTGGTCTTGTCAGTACCAGCCAGTGCTCGCAGGTTTACTGCAACATTCAGTCAGCGCTACGGTTTTGTTGCGGGTTTCCTCCTGCCCTAAACTGACAAGCCATGATATAAGTGAAAGAATCTTTAAAGCGATGCTAAATCCCAATTCAAAAAAAATATAGACTTAGTGGATATTACATTTGTAATTGATTGAAGGTTGAGCACGATGATCGATGTGAAATTTAATGTTGATGCACATCACTCAACAGTATGTCTCGCCACCTCCGAAGCGTTGTGATGCGAGTGTCATCCCTGAGTATTAATGTAGCGCTATGAGCAAGCTTTCAAGCATGGATTTGCTGCCTTGTAAATGTAGACATTATTTCTCCCAGCATTCTCCATCTCTCGCGGGACCAGCAGCAGACGCCCTCTCACGCACTCCTGGTCGAGCTCTTCCACTTCCAGTATGTGTCTCAGCTAGCACTGTCTGCACAGACGGTAGAACTGTTTATCCTGGCCAAGTATGTACATTTTGTTATTAGTTTTTGATTATTAATTATAATTAATCTAATCATGACCATGTACATTTTTGAGATGCATTAGTAACCTTATGTGTCCTAGACACGTGGAACCTCACACCTCACAGCAACACCTGCAACTAGCATGCAACTAGGGCTGGCTATCGATACAGATATGAAAGATTGATAATCGCCAGCCCAATATCGATCAATTACCTATAAATATCAGACAAATCAGTTCTGAATGAATGTTTGCCTTTTGATAACAATTTATTTGAAAAATCCATATTCGGAAAATATACTAGACCCTATTACCCAACAAGTTCGCAATGTCTTTATACTGCTCACAGATGAGCAGCTGCTTACTTCCTGTCTTCGGGAAATCTGTTACAAGTAAATTAAAACTTTATTTGGTAATCCATAAATATGTTTATAGGTAACACCGTGCTTTTTATCACCAAATACTGGCTCCCACAGGAGATAACGTCAGTAGGACAACAATGTTATTCTACAGGTGATAACGCTTTTCGAAATCACTGATTGGTTATGAATTTCATTTGCATCTCTTATCTACTGTGGACAAATGAATTTCTCATTTGCATAACTGTGGACAAAAAAATCACTAGATCATGATAGATCAGCTGTTTACTTGACCACAGTATTTTATTGTTCAACCATTGTGATGTCATCGCTACAGTTGTGATGTCATAGCATTGCCATGATGTCACAGTGCAAATGCACAGCAGCCTAAAGATTTGACAGTAAAATCTTTATGATGTGGAATTTTTCTTCTTTAATGACTTAAAAATTATATTTGGTGATAAATAGAATCTCACCCTCATATCAAATATATCAACACTCGTCGATAAAGTTATTAAATTGGATTTAATAACTTTCACAACTCGTGTTGATATATTTGATATTCCAAGACACTTGGGTGAGATTCTCTATATATATCAATTAATCGCGATGATCGATATATTTAGCCAGCCCTATATGCAACCACATTCATCACACACACAACAAGCAATATACCAAACATTGCCCTGCAATCTTCCTACCACGGTCGATATATTTCCATTGCAAAGTCACATTTGATTAACTATCATTACCCTTTTAATATTTAGTACGAAATTGAATGGAGTGTCTAGACAGTAAATCTGTCTCACGATGCAACATACTGTGTAGACAGGTGCTAAAATTCTGATAAGTCCAAAAAGACACACAAAAAAAGGTCTGTGCAAAATCTGTTATGTAACAGCAGGTCTCATGAGATAGACTTACTCTGTGTAGCCACCCCATAAGAACAACCATCTTCTATTGGTAGATCCTGTGTGAGTCACCTTCAGAATGGAGAAGCTGGAAGTTTTGATGAAGGTGAGATGTGAGATTGGTCACACCTTACTTGAAATTTTTAATAGCAAAAAAAACGTATTGTTTTCAGGATCGAAGAATGCTTTATTAATAAATTCACAATAATATACCATGAGTTGAATGTCTCCTAGCTGATTGTGGTCAGCACTGATGTTGGCGATCAAATAATTTTTCTTCGTATTGCTTCGGTATATCGTGGTAGCATAACAATCGCCCCCTCTTAATCCTTGTAACAACAATGTATCACTGCAGCAGGATTTTTTTTATGTATGTTTCACACCTAGTGTCGGCGTCTAGGGCCTACACCCCTTGCATTTACTACAGTTGTTTGATATGTAGTGGGTAGACTACACCACCACTGTTTTTATCAAAGTTGTGCTTGTCTGTTTATCATAGCCATTTAGATTGTGTCACTGCTTTAAAAGGTGATGTTTCTTTGACCTGCGCGAACTGTTCGGAGTACTCTGGACAGACAATTTTGTCAATGGAACGTCTCGCACACTGCGCGGTCTGTACTCGCTGGCGAGGTAGTGCACAGGAAAAATACAGTGTCGTCACCACATCATAGCCAACTCTTTGCTGCCATCTTGCTTGTGCAAGACGTGTGCGAGTCGTTCCTTTCACTCGGTACACCGTACTGGAGTGACGTCACCAAAGTTGGCCCGTGCTTGCAGGTTTACTGCAACATTCATCACTATGGATGTTGCAGGTTTCCTCCTGCTCTAAACTGACAAGCCATGATATAAGAGAAAGAATCTTGAAAGCAGCTCTAAACCCCAATTAATCTTTTTTTAAATAAAAATTATAAATTGAATCTAGCTATATTAGAGGGGACATTTTATTGTCTTTAATATAAGTGTTGTTCATTCATTTTCATATATATATATAAGGTACGTAAATAAAACAACAGCCATGCACATGTCACTGTAGGTTATCACCAGAATCGTAAAACTGGATGTCTAAAAATAGAATTTGACCCACTTATGTGCGCTATTAATGGCCTCGGAAGATCTGGGGATATTTTAGACTGGATTATTAGTTATTCCGAGGTCAAGGCTGATACAGTGTCTTTTCATTCCGCAAGATTCCGTATTTCCTGACGCACAGGAAATATGTAATCTTGTGGACTGACATGACCGTATCACCCTTGACCTCGAAATAACAAATTTATTACCATTGATTTCAGGACCAGTTGAGCTGCGGAATCAGGTGAAGGAGTTTATGGAGTACATCAAACACTATCTGTTGTTGTGAGTTCACCGTCATCCCTGCCTACAACAAGCCCATCATTAATGGCCTCAGAAGATCTGGGGATATTTTAGACTGGATATTATTTTGGAGGGTCGGGTGGAAGCGGAGTGGTAGAACATTGGACTTCGGAGCCAAAGGTTCCAGATTCAAATCCTTCCCTGGGAGCCTAGCATCAATGTTCAAGAAAGTTACCTTTCTTACACGATATTGATAGGATGCGATGTCTGTAGAGTGGCAATGCAGTTATCATCCTTGGTCTTATCAGTACCAGCCAGTGCTTGCAGGGTTACTGCAACATTCAGCACTACGGATGTTGCGGGTTTCCTCCTGCCCTAAACTGACGTCGTGATATAAATGAAAGAATCTTAGAAAGCTACTCTAAACCCCAATTTTTATAAAATGAAGGAAAAAAACAGAAAAAACTAGTTATTTCAAGGGTGATAAGTATCTTTTCGGTCCGCAAGATTCCGTATTTCCTGAGATTCCTCTAGCCCTTCCTGCTGACCAAAATCTACTGTTTATATGGGTATGATCAAGGGAAGGTTAGACCCACCGATACCGTAAAATGTCATTTTCTCCTCTACCAGCTGGGTGAGAATAAAAAAACCCACTCGTAACATAAAACACACATAATCTCCTCACTTACCAATAGTAATGTTTTCTTGAATGATTTTTTAGTTCAAACACACTCATCATGCTAATAAATCAACATATCCATCCATGTAATTGCTCTCGAAAACTTTTCTCAAATGTTTGTATATTTCTCGCGCCACCATTTCTTTTTATCACATGACCAAATCTCGGGGTCGTTCAGGCGATACGCACACATACTTGTTTTAATGTTCCAAGTAATTTTTCATGCTCACCCAGCTGGGTGAGGAGAAAGTATCATTTTACAATTATGAATGAGCTCTACCCTTCCCCTGACCATACTAGTACCGTCACTGCATACCGTATAAACAGTAGCTAATGGTCGGAAGGGAAGGCTAGAAGAATCTAGAGCTAATACCGCTGTATATGTATTTATATGTTTTATATTTGTAGAAATGTATCTCCGGTTGAGCATAAAATATTTTAATTCCTTACAGATATGTCCCATCAGATGATGTCAGAAAGGAGGTCTTCCTATCTTCCCTGATGTCTGAGTTACACTCTCTGCTCTTGTACACCGGTCGACTGATGGAAGTCCTTCCGTCCTACAACAGGGTAGGCGGGACATGTGCTGTAGCCAATTTTCCAGGCTCCCATTTCCATTCTGTGTTGACCATTCCTCTGTCACTGGGTGAGAGGTGGGGTGGCTCAGTGGTAGACCGTCGGGCCGAGCCCAAAGTCCCGAATTCTAACCCAGCATCAATATTAATGTTCGCTGAAATTACTTTTCTGACGCGATCATGATAACACGAGCTTTCTATACTGTCAAGAGACCAGGTATTATCCTTGATTTGTTACTACCAACTGGTGCTTGCAGGTTTGCTGCAACGTTCAGTAATACAAGTGTTGCAGATTTCCTCATATGAACTGAAAAGCCATAATTTGAGATAAATATTCTTGACAGTAGCTATTCATATTCAAATAAAAAAATTTTTTTTAAAGTGTCCAGTCTCCGACAACCAATTAGATTACCATTCTATGCTGAACTGTCTTCTGTCTCAGACAGCCAATCGGGAGCAGTGATTACCATTATGTACTGCACTATCCTATCTCAGGCAGCCAATCAGAAACACTGATTACCATTATATGCTGAACTAATAATTTTAAGTTTCCTGTCTCAGACAGCCAAACAGAAACATTGATTACCATTCTATGCTGCACTATCCTTTGTCTCAGACAGCCAATGAGAAGCAGTGATTACCATTATATATGCCGCACTGTCCTGTTTCAGATGGATGTGTCACGCCATCCCTTCCACGCCAGTCTGGACCTGTATTGGAGTATGCTGGATATCTGCAACATCATCTGTACAAGATTTTCAGGTACCTGTGTTGTCGCAAATGGGTGAAAGATACCCGCAGCGACGTTAAACTTCATAATCGACTCCATCCAGAACCATATTTTATCCTTTTACTATATTATCTTTGATTGATAATTAATTACCAAAACTATTAATTCTTTGTGAAAAATTAATTATGAAAAAAATGTCTGTAATCCGTTGTTAATTTAGTCTTTGAAATATTGAATCAATGGTTTACAGAATGAATTTCAATGACTTAAAAGAAAGACAAGTTTGATGTTATATTAATATGCACCTCTAGAAGTATTTTCTTTCCATGCATATGGGTGAAATATTCCCACTGCGATGTAAAGCACTAATTCAATCAATCTCTTTAATGACTAAACAGCTCTAAGCTGCCACCACCGCCAAAAAATGCAAGATGGAGTTGTTTGTTGCAGGTGTCGGCAGCCGACGTCAGCTATGTGAAATGCCAGACGGGGCGTTCTCTGCCACATACTTAGACCAACTCATCCAAGTGATACTTTGGGATCTCGTAATGGCAGCATCCGTGCGGTTCAGTAAAGTAAACACTGGTCACCTCGACCGATTCTCAATACAGAAACAAACCAGTGACTAGGGCACCCTTTCACGAAGCTCTTGTGATCATTAATTTACAAGAGCTTAGCTTTCTCGTAAGTGTCTCATGCATAGGGACATCAAGTCTCGTCTAGCTCGTGTCCAGTTACAAGCTACAGGTGACATCTAATCGGAGCTATAGCCTTAGATACTTGCTAATCAAAGTTATGTAATGAAAATCAATACAGCATGGTTTGAAAATGGAACTATACGCTTTGATAAACCACAAAAATATATAGAGTATTATATCATGAACATTATAACGTGAGTGCTATGGTTCTGCATCATGACCTTTTCATGTGACGTCACAATGGGATATCATCTGCTGTCGATCGATGCTTGGCGTATTTAGATGTTGGACCAGTTTGCCACTGGGATCTTGTGGCTACTTACAGTCCTTTTAGCTTTCGGGATCATTTATTCGTGAGAATGTTATGGTCTCATAGTAGATACAAGAACTGCATGAAAGAAAGGGTAACAGGGGAAAAGGAATCTTCAAAATTATCTTAGCATTATTTATATTTGCAAAGATTTAGCATTATTTAAGTTTGGAATCTTTCCATGAACTAATCCCACAGCTGACATATTGATCCTCCTGGCCCTTGAGATTACGAAATGTTTTTGAGTACAATTTCATGCTCAAGATCAAATTTTATATGCAGATTTGTGAACAAAACTTGAGTTGAGCATGAACTCGTACTCAAAAAAAACAATTCATAATGTATGGGCTTGTTGTATGTCAATTCAATTCAACTTCGTTCCATTTAACCACTCACATTGGTACATGGTATACAATTGGACATTTTATATTAGTTGCACAAACATTGTAGGGCATCTGTGGTTGCCTCTAACAGACATGAGGTTAAATATGTTTTTGTGTCGATGTCCAGGTGTCTGTCTGTGCCGACTACCTCAAAGTTTCCCCATTCACATGCACGTGCAGTCAAGAGTTATTGGTCCTGTTGATACAACTTGTCACTCAGAGACACAAAGCATCAGGAGAAGAGGTAATTGGTTAGTTAGCGCAATCGTAGTATGTTAGACTTTGGAGCCATAGGCCCCATGTTCAAATCCCGTCCCGCGAGCCCGGCATCAATGTTCAATGTTCAATGTTAGGATGTGCTGTCTGTACTGTGGTAATGCAGATGTCATCCTATTTGTCAGTACCAGCCAGTGCTCACAGGTTTACTGCAACATTCACCTCTACAGATATTCTTCATTCTATTATATTCACAATATTTAATCCTATTCAATTTCATTATTCCATTTATTCAATCCTATATTCACTTTTAATCAAACTTTTCGTTTTAACCCATTTATATTGTATAGTTAATTAGTTCACTATCACGTATGGGTGAAAGATTCCCGCTGTGACGTAAAACAAAAATTCACTCACTCACTCACTCTACAGATGTTGGTTTCTTCCTGCCCTAAACTGGCAAGCTGTGATATTAGTGAAAGAATCTTGAAAGCAGTACTAAACACCAATTCAAAACAAAATGGTTAGGGCTGGCTGTCAATGCTGATATGATGAATCGATAGTCATTAATTCAATATTGATTGATAATAGGCCATCTGACCCCAAAGTAGTGAAACTTGTTTGAGTACGATTTCATGCTCAACTCAGTTTTTTATTAATCACGATTAAAAAAAATGAGCTTCAGCATGAAATTGTACTCGAAAGGTTTCCTAACCTCAGGGCCAGTTCTGTTTAATCAGGGGCCAGTTGCACAGAAGAGTTGTAGCTACAATTGATTGTAAGTCAAAATTTCGTAACCCTCTACAAGTGTAAGTCCACTGCATGAATCATTTTTTTCGCTACAATGCTTGAGAATATATTATCAGCTCTAAAAATAGTCTATGCAACCAGACTTACATTTGTAGCAGGTTCCGAAAACTTGACTTACAATCAATTGTAGTTACAACTGTTCTGTGCAACGGGTCCCAGAACAGTAGACAGCTGTAATGGCGGTGTTATTTCAAAGCTAAAAAATGAACACTTGCTCTGAGCTCAGATATTGTAGATAAAGTATCTCTGTTTGGAAAATGTACGAGATAGAAGTATCGAATAAAAACTACTACCTAATTTCACAAACGATCTGCTGCTTTCTAGACATCTTTGGGAAGTTCTGTTACAAGTGAATAAAACCTTCATTTTGTAATACATTAATATTTACATTGATATCGGTAATGATTAATGAATATTTTGATCAATAATAGTCGCGATTATCGATATATATTTAGCCAGCCCTAGTATTGGTAGTGCTGGTGTACTGGTTTGTGCTATTAGTCTTAGATAGAGCTAAATGCTAGATTGTCAGACTTCTGAGTTTGTGTGTTCAACCCTGCCACAACCAACTTAACGTTAGTGTTCGTTGATTTTATTTCCCTTTACAATTACGGTCATGATAGGATTCGATGTCTAGATTCAGTTAGCATCCTTGGTTCGTCAGTACCAGATGTCACTCGCAGGTTTACTGCGATGTTTTGTGCTACAACTTGTCAGTGTTTCTCCACAATATGAAGAAATAATCTTGAAATAATCCAGAAATTCTGAACAAGTGTTTTCTGCCAAGAGATTATTAAAATATGCAATGTATGTTGTTTTTTTCCCCAGTCGTTTTGGGTCCGGTTTCACTATGTTGTTCAACATCTGTGTGACGAGGAAGATACAGATGAGCAATGCGCAATGGAGTGTGGTACGAACATATGATTATGAATATGAACAATTTTAAAAACATAAAATTTGTGTCAAGTTTGAAATTTATACATGCACACTGAAGTCATGGAAATGCATCTTTCACAATTGAAATGATGCTTCTGGATGGAGTATTGCGCTTTATAAATGAACCTATTATTATTATTATTATTATTATTATTATTGTTATTATTGTTATTGTTATTATTGTTGTTGTTATTATTTGTTCACAATGTTGTAGCGGGTTCTCCTCCCTGATAATACTGAAATCATTTGGAAAATGGCTAATTATTTTGCCTCAAAATCACTGTCCAATATCATACTCATCTATCTGTTAAAACAGTTTGTTATTATTAGTTTCCAGTGTGATTTCCAGGATGTACAGGTTTTTCCAAGCTGAAATTTCTCGTATACCCGAGACCGAATGTTGAAAATTCAGTTTGTAAAAATATGTATGCCCCGAAAATCACGCTGGTAATAAAGTTACGGAAACAAATTTGCGAATATTCATTCCGAATGTCTTTCTAACATGCAAGTCGAGGGCAGCCGCAATGACGTCACAGTGATTTATGAGGTCACAACTTTTAACTATGGTCGAAATGTGCTGTACGACTTTCACCAGGACGCCCATTGACCAATCAAATCACTAGAATTATCGCATATTCAATGTCTGGATTCCTCTGTTTCAGACAGTGATGTGTATGTGAACCCACCTGGGGCTAAGCCTAAGAACCCGATTGGCTTCTGTCTGTGGTTTACAGTGCACGTGTCACATCTGTTCTCTGTGGACGTAGCTGGAAATATACATTCTCTCGTAAGTGTTTTTGTTGTTGTTGTAAATAACTTAACGTGGCAAGATCTTCTGTGCATAGGGCAAAGGTCAGTGATGGGGTTATTACATTTTCTGATACAACCAGGCATGGCAATTTTCTGCAGATTCACTTGAATCTGCTCATTTATTTGTGCAGGTGTTGATTTATTTGCATTGGACATGGCTCGAGGCCTGCAGCTCGGACTTGTTTTCCACTGAAATCACAATTGTCTCTTGCCAGGCGTTTACAACCATATTTCCCAGACAAATAAAAAGAAATTCATATTTTTTTAAATCAAGAAAGAAATATATTTTTAAAATTAATTCCGCCTACCGTCTGACATTGAGGGTGTACCATTCTGTCATTTTTTGGTGATCCACGTGGTTGAAAAAAATACAGTTGGTCGATATTTATAACAAAATACTGTTATATTTATAACAAAATACTGTTGTTATATTTAGAACAAAATACTGTTGTTATATTTCGAACAGAGCACTGTTGTTATTGGCGATACAGTGTCATATTATTGTACAAAATATAAATTTGTAATACTATGAAGAAATATATTTAAAGGAAATTTAATATGTAATATTGCATGCAAGGATGATCTCGTCACTTTAGAGCACAGTGTTAAATGCTGTTTGTATTTGACCCATGTCTGATTAAAGGGCCATAACTCTGGATTAAACCTTGTGTATGTTAGCTTAGCTTGCCCTAATGCCAATATCTATGTTTATGTTACCTCACAATTAGTAAACATTATTTTGTTTAAATATAATAAAAATAAAAATTAAGTTCTGGCATCGCTGATTTCATCCATTTTTGTTCAATTCAGGAGCCGGGTAACAGCTGTTACTTCATTGTGAAAAATATTCTGCAGAAGAAGATCTCGTCAGTTCGTATTCTTATACACATTTCTACTAATGTCCTGGGTGGGTGGTAGCGCAGTGGTAGAACATTTGGACTTCGGAGCCAAAAGTTCCAGGTTCAGATCCCGCCCCGTGGGCCCGGCATCAATGTTCGCGAAGGTTACCTTTCTGACGCGATATTGATAGGATGCGATGTCTG
>JAUTBT010085379.1:0-11651 GCA_032361225.1 Lepetodrilus schrolli | reverse complement strand
TATATACACACACAAAGAAAGAAAGAGAGAGTGAGGGAAGAGGGAGAGATGTAATGTACCAATTATTGTTCACTTTGTTTTCGAAAATACAATCGATTATGATTTCCTAGAGTACACTGGCGGTATAGACATACAGTAATATGAAGTACACTTACAAAGTAACAATGTTATTAAAATGTTTATCTCGTCTGAAAGCAATCTTCGTCTCTATGTGGTAAATATTAGTTGTTTCCGGGGGTTTCTAGCACCAGTTATTAACACACTGAAATTGATGACTTTTACACACAGAATTTGATGACATTTACTGTGTGGTCTTATTGAAGGCTCAAAACCCCCTATGCAGTCTTTGTCCAGCAGACACCTGCTTCCTTTGCTTGTATCAATCTAGAAGGATCCTCTGATGTGTCTGTTGGCCCTTGAAATTACAACAATAATACACTTGATAAGGATATGACCAACACTCTCATTTACAATGCGGAAGGCAAGGTTTAACATCAACATCGTGTGTGCATCAGATAAACCATAGTCTCAGAGTGTGAAAGTAAATCATTTGAGTATCAATTCTCCTGACGTATTATTTTAAGTTATTACATTAATTAGCAACTGGAAAAGTTTTACTTTCGTATTTCCCAGAAACATACTTGTTAACGGTCCATGACGGATAATATTGTATACGATTGTTTGGGTGAGAATGGAGTCTAGGATTAGGATCTGGGTGTCACCAGCATTCAACTGTACCTGAAGTGACCTCGCTCTCGAGGTGTATGTGTAACACGAACGCCGATCTGCCATACCCTCTCTGAGAACTCGCTGAGGTCCTCTGTAATATTATTGTTGCACGTCTATGTAACCAGTTGGCAACACACAATAACACTGCCACTTCCACATTCTCCAACAATATATTCACACTGGTGTGGCAAGAACGCTTAGTATAAGTCCATGATATTGCGATCAGTCAACAAAGCTGGTCGTCATTGCACTAAATGTTTATAGCTTACATATAATGCTGTTGTCGGTTGACTGTGTTCAATATGTCATGCGCATAATGGAGTGTATTCTCCTCTGGGTGACAGTTTTATTAAACACGCCACTGATGTTCTTCGCGAAGACCATGGCATAGAGTGCTGGGTCACGCATGCAATGACTGAAGCTGACAATATCACATGGAATATACACATACATCTGGCATGTTTTCCTTATATCATCGCTTCCACGTAGCAGCAGGTCAAAGAAGACTTCGGTCAGGCGTCTAAACCGAACGAATTTGTATCACTTAGTATTATACAGCGTGTCGTGGCAGTACAGATGAGAGATAATTCGTTACAAATGATGCTAAATTGATGTTCAAACATCTGACATTTAGGGAGATCGTCGCCGCCGCTGTATATATATTACCAATGCACCGTCTGTGACATTTGAGGTCCGGTTCTTAGTTATAGTTGTGCTAGCTACTAGACTGCGTGGCAATGACGAGAAGAACGTTTGGCGAAAAGCCTCTTCCGGATCGTGACTTCATGGTGTGAATTTGATTATATTCTGATGCAATGTCTAGAAGGAGAGTGTCCATGAGCGTGTCTATCAGTGTGTTAACGAAGCTGCATGGTGGATATGGTTTATATAACAAGAGTTGAATAATCACCGCTACTGGGTCATTGAGGTGATGTTGGATGAATGTGGTGTGGTATCTTTAAGAACCTATGCGCTGTAGCTGCTGACTGATGATCATACTAGCTATACTAGGACAGTATACGTAATTCAGTAGAATCATGTGAATTACCTATAATTTGGTTTATGTTGCGCTGTCCCCATTTATACTATTTATGAGAGGTACTCGTGCAGCGAATGATATGCTGACTCTACGGTGGTTTCCTTATAAGCTACGGCTTTAATGTTATATCTTCGTTTTCTTCAGGTTTCTGTACTCAATCCATCAGTTATTGTATTAGGTGTATGAATAACCGCCTTTCTGGATAAGACCTTATTCAAATCACTGTTAGCGTGGCGTGACCGACAATTTCGTGTCAATGCTAGATAATGACAGTCAAATGTGACATTCAGACAGAGTCTTCCCATCCTGTGTTTGCAATGGCGGTGTGCCTCATCGAATGGAACCGAGTTATAGATTTCTAAGCACTGATTCGATCACCTGATGTACGGGTTATTTAGGAATATGGCAGATTGGACTGATGCGACAACGCGGGGCAGTAATTGTGCGTTTGAATTTGCGTAAATGGATCGGAATCAGTTACGAGAAAGGATTCCAAAGAAGCGATGTTAATACCATTTCCGATGAGTTTTACAAATAGTTGCACACACCATCCCGGCCGCTAATGTTACTGCACACGTTATATTAGCATCACTCTAAAATGTCGTCTGCTTTACTTCCAGCCTCTGCACAGACGACGCTCTTCGCGGCAAGATTCCGAGGAATTCAAGGCGAAGCGGGTGCGCAGACAGAATGACGGTGGATGCACCATGTGTCTGCGAGGAACTCTTCACTGCTACAACGTCTGCATATTGGTGAGTACACATCTAGTCCGGAAATAGTGTTTGCACTTCCTGGACCTGGAGGTCATGCTGCACTAAGACCAGCCGTCGGGATTTCAAAAGAGGATTCCTAGTTCCTAGTCACTTAGTGATACGTATGATTAATCTGGTCTACGGTGATTATCTTGATGTAACAATTTATATATTTCTAATAATAATAATAACAATAATAATGATAATAATAGTAATAACTTTAAAATAAATTAATGGCCAACAGATATTTCACGGGGAAGCTTTCTTCCAAATTTCAGAACTCTGTTTGAGAAATCTGATGCCATTCCTCTACCAGTCCTTAAAGAGTACCCTCAGCCTGTAAATATATATATATATATATATATATATATATATTATTGGCTCTCATTAACATATTCAGTCCAAGTTGATCCATTTTTAGAAATGTTATTAGGGCCAGCATCCTATGATGACGGTATTGTACCCACAACGAGATCACAACCTTCTTGTGGTATTTATCATTATTATATGAATTCGTAGTGGGCACGAATTAGCTTCTTGAATGCGTGTGCTGATGTTTTGAATATTCTGCTTTGAGGTGTCACCTTTTCCCGATCTCTATTGAATTAGGTAGGCTTTTCTGTTTCGATCTCACTTTGTTTGCAACTGTTCTTAGCCTACGGGGCCTCCCTAACCTGTACATTACAGGTGTTTCTGTCACATAGTACATATCCACAGGTGTCCATTCGTTAGGAAAATCAAACACTAATTAAAAATACCATTGAAATTGGGTTCCGGGCTGCGAGAACGGTTCCCTGACCTTTGATATTTACTCAATGACTATTGTATTCATTGCAGTCTTGCAGAATCAGAATGCGTTTTTATTTGCACATGACAAATATGAGATTTAAACACGTTCTTCTTATTCTGGCGGAGACATCCGGAGTCGAATGAAATACGTATATGGCTGCTCACGTATTCCGTGTAACTTCAACTTCCAATGTTAACGTTCAACTATCAGGTCGGTACTTAGACTTACGACGAGCAAATAACTAGCTGTGTTGCTCCAGGCTGTTTTCCACATTAAGCAGTCGCTTAGACCTACACCTGTTAACACTTGCCCTGTCTATTGACTACTAACGTGAAGTGTCTGGTCTGCAGACAGACGAAATTAGCAACCAAGTATGTGTTTTGCCTACGATCGATTGTAACTGTGGAACGGATTGCCGTAACGCAAAGAAGTAATACAATACGACGAGTTGACTTTATCTCGTGACGATATTTATATGCTCTGGTCTGACAATTTGGCATACGACAATCCCTGCAAGGTGACAAATTACTCCCATGGTTCGCCTGGGGTGTTCTGAATGAAGGACCCAAACCGAGGAAGAGGATACATACGTCACGGTGACAAATCTTGTTTGGAATCTAACGTCGGCACTGCTGTCTTTAAATACAGAATGGAAAACAGTGGTTACTTCACGTTCATCCAGTGTTTTCTTTTAAATGAGTTTGTAATTAAATAATGGCTTCCGCAAGTCTCACTGACATGCATTCGGTCGTTATTCTGTCACTCTGTAAGAACGAGATCGGAATATCTGAGGTATTGGTAGTTCCAAATTGTCAATTCGTGTTTTCATCATTCTGAAAGCATATCAATAGTTTTCTTGAGATGTTGCCGAAACTCCGGGTGATAAAATCCGTTGACTTTATTGCCCCCTGGCGGATTTGGCCGAGATGGGAACATACAGCATCAGTCAAATGGGTTTCATCTCAAATACGCACAGAACAAATCTAGATGAATGTTTCCTTTGCAGGAAAGCCGACAATTTCGGACCTGTTTTAAATGTATAAACCTGGTTTAGGATCAATGTGACCCATATTTATGATTGCATCTCGTGAGGAAATTGTTTTCCTGTCACCGGAGTGAATTTTATCCCCAAAGCGTTTGGTCTCAGCTCCGAGATAAACTATAGACAAAGCTATAACCCCGAAATTTGCTAGAGATTACACGAAATATCGCTGCATTGGCTTCCACGCTGATTGCAAGGAGTTCTTTTAGTGGGCAGAATGGTTCATTCAAGCTACTGGACTCCCTGACGACTGTCTCTATAGAAGCAGTCTTACAATGGGAATAGACAAGAGACTCCAACGATACATCATTGCTAGACCTACATTTAGAAGATTATACTTCCGTGCGTGACCCTTCAACGCCGAGAAGCTAACATGTGTAATGTCTTCAATGTTCGCGGGTTCCTGCAGCATCTACACAGTGGTATCTCATCCATCTGCCCTTCTTTCTACTTTATTGTCCATCAGTAATTGAATGTCTAGACCATAATAACTTTCAACAATATGCTGGCAACTCTTAAACCAAGTTTGGCGTATTGTCGAAGCTTGTTAACTATTTGTTATGTCCTATAAATCCCCTCTCAAGAGCTGGTACCGAATTAAGCTCGATATACTAAACAAACTCCATTGGCATCGACCAGGTCGACAACAGGCGTCCATCAATCCCAGCCGCGGACACCCCTATTTGGCAGCCTGCAATGTGTCTAACTTGGCGTGATTAAATAAGATATGCCTTGATATTTTTCTGATTGTTTGTCTTTTAACCAATAGAAATGTTTTTGCCGCAATTACTTCTTTGTACTCTGTCCAAATGAATACATCAGTTCTAATACATACCTCGTGTCCATAATTACAGGAATATAATTGCTCTTGAGGTTATTATTGGGATTTACTTCTCTGTATAAAATCCATGTGTGCCTGTCTCCCTTTGGGCCGTGGATCAAGTGCTACTCATATTCTTACCGTTATTGGAATGCTCAGATTAATAAGTGTTAGGAAAGTATTACTTGGCGGCCGAACCTTAGTAAACCGCCGTGGAAGTACTTAGAATCAAAGGTTATTCATATTCTGGCTCGGTGGAGATAATCCACTAAAACTGCCATATATTTGCATATACTATAATATGTACTACAAATAGTTAATAACATTTTCTAAATTTGAACCTAGAACCTTTGGCTCCGAAGTCCAACGTTCTACCACTGCGCTACCACCGCGCTACCACCTGCCCCTATATCAGTTTTAAACAGTCATCCAACTATTTCATGGCCAATGCCACCGTATTTCGATTTGTGATTATTATTTTGTATTAGCTTCAATATATAATATGTACGACTAAATTTAAATTAAAGTTACCTTGGCGTACAGGCGAACCTGCGATATCTAAAGGGGCGGATATGCACTAAACTTAACTCATAAAATATATTTTAGTGTACATGTCCTGCCCTGTTATTGTCATTCGATGTGTACGTTATATAGCCTTGTTCTTTTGTTCTTCATTTTATTATTTTGGCGGGAGTCGGGTTTTTTTAATATTATATGTTCTTCTTTTTATATATAGTTTTGTTCCATAATGCATGTATAGCATTTGCAATGCTAATTTATAGTAAAATATTTCTTATATTTGTGATAATATTGAGTACTGTGAATTCTGGTGTTGCCATACTGACAGTATTCTCCCAACAGGTGATAGGATGTGCTGCTCTAGGAGTGGGGGTGTGGCTCCTGGTGACGGACTTCGGGGCAAGGAAAGTCACCCCCATCGTGGGCAACCAGCTGTACGAGGTGACCACGTATCTGTTGATAGCGGGGGGAGGGGCCGTGTCCCTCCTAGCGTTCTGTGGCTGCTGCGGGACGATACGAGAAGATAAATGTGTATTATCATTTGTGAGTATCTTCTTTTCTAAAAAAAACAACATTTCTATAAAATATGCCGTTAGTTTATCACAGCGCGGGACTAAATCCGAGCTTCGCGACATCTCGGAATGGGTGCATATCTGGGGATCTCGCTCGGTTGTTCCGAATGTGCGGGACCGTGTTGGCGGTGGCGCCATCTGAATTTGAGTTATCCCCAATTGGTTCATCTAAGACACCCATTGTCTTGTGCTTATTCTTAATACTTGTATATCGTATGAGAACATAATCATCAGTCATGGTTCTCGTCCGTGTACAAAAATCTATCTATAGTATAATTAAATATTAATCGTCACGTATGGGTGAAATATTCCCGCTGTGCCGTAAAACAATAATATATTCTCTCACTCTCAAAGTTTGGGACTATTGTTTTCAGGGAAATAAATAAGATATTTGATTTTGTAATTTTTATGGAACAAAAGTTCTTCAAACGGTGTGTAAAACAGTTCCCACGAAATAATTTTATGAATGGCTGCAAAGTGCTTGACAAGGACTATCGTGATTCTGTGAAAGTTCCACCTGTCTATAATCTGTGCAGCTTACTGTCCATCCTATGGTGTAACAGATCCGTTGACCCCACTGTTGTGTACAAAGGACTAGTAGATATATACTGAGCGCTTCTTTGGACCACTTACTTATTAATCGCATACCTTACGGCTAGGCGTTACCAATACACATTTGTCCACGGTTCACAAGTACACCCTTGAGAGATTTTCTGAAAGATATAGTTGCTAGGTACTCGTACACATCTTCTGACTGACTGAACTTGTTCCGACCTTGGTGGTGTTCCAACCTTGAGATGATGAACAGTATGTCAAAATGTCATCTCGGACACGACATTAAAAGAGGGTTCATGAGATGATAAGATATTTTGAAAGACACTTTTATTTCTGAATATGGCTTGTCCTTCGGCGTTACCCATTATCATTGGCTTTCACTGTATGTAATGTTATTTCATATACATTTATGACCAAATAAATATGGTATTTTAAAAGAAACTAGCAAACTTTATAGTTAAATACATTCATAGTGTTCATGCGTTTAATTACATTTTTACCAATATTTATTATATCATTGTATTCTATCATCTACTTCAATTTTAATCAAATCTTTTGGCATGTTTTTCATGTTGTTTTTCATTTTACAATATCTATAGTATAATTAAATATTATTCGTCACGTATGCGTGAAATATTCCCGCTGGGACGTAAAACAATAATTCACCATCACCATCACGTTTAACAAATTAAGCATAACACTAAATTAATGGATAATACACCAACCAGCTTTAAATCAGTTTTATGTCGCTGTTTTTCTTGTCATGTTTTTGTTAAGATAATCATTAATGTACCTCTTACTTTCGCTTTCAGTATGGTACAACATTAGCCATAGTGTTAATAGTGCTGGGAGTGGCGTCAGGGCTATCATTCTTTTTCCGAGGCGTGGTAAGTTATTTTACTTTAAATAATAACCATGGGTGTACATCATATATTATTATGGGGGTATTTGTGTAGTTATTTAAATAAATATTTCGATGACTACAAGTATTGAGCCGTTTAATTACGTGCTACAATATTACAACGACCAAGAGAATTAACGAACTTCAATGATTTACTTTCCAGCTGGCGTCACACATAAAAACTCGGATGCGTGATACTTTGACAGAACAATATGGCGTCGCAACGCGGACCAATCCAGAAAACAGACGAATCACGGAAGCGTGGGATTCCATGCAAAGACAGGTATGGTTCGCTCACTCAATGTAAAATAAAATCTTCAAAAACGTTTCCAGAAAACGAAACGTTCATGGATAATTTAATAATATTATCAAGGCTAGTTGGCATACCAACGTGAGTAAGCAAGTTATTAGTGAAAAATGCTTAACTTGTATAATATTCCATACCTCACTGTTATTGCTTCGTAGGTATTGTTAATTAAATGAGAATAGTTATCAGCTGTGCTCTGATATATTATACAATTAGAATATTATCATAATCTGTTTGACCATTTCCATTGGTTGTTTACAGTTGGGTTGCTGTGGTATCGCAGGAAATTCCACGTCTATTGATTCCTGGATTTACTATTCCACAAATACGTTATGGTATTATGAGAACACGAAGAAAAGTGAGTATACTTTATATATTTTAATCGATTTCAAAATAATATTTAAGTATATTTGATGTACTGGTAGCGTTTCCCTGTTAGCAGTTTCTCAATAAACAGTGAAACGAGTACTTTATATCTTACCATATTGTCCAACGACAATATTATATTATTAAACAAAATGACATTTATGGATTAGAACTTGGTAATTCACATATTGTTGATTTCAAGTTTGAGAAACGCGATTGTAGTAATGTAAATTATATATAGAGACATTATATATCAGATATCATAGGTTGTCTAATATAAACACACACAAATGTTTAATTGCATTTTCCAAATATTACATATGTAGGTAGAATTCATCAAGTAAATTACATTGTTGGGACGTTTTAAAAGTTGTTGTTCTACGCATGTAAATACCTATGTTGTATGTATGTCGATCATGTTCATTGTAGTATAATCCTATTTATTTTCTTGACATCATATCCTTGTAAAAGATATATCTATTATGTTCATTGTCAACGGATGTGGTCTTTGAAGTAGTAATCTCAATAGTCTCAAATCATATAACACAATCATATCACCTGTATACTAGTCTGAATAATCGTCACAGTCTACTCATAGCTTTAGCTTTAATAGGTTGAGAACAATTTCAATATCTTCATAGTCTCCCAATATCTCTCTGACTCGATAGCTTATTTTGAATACAATACGCCTAGTGTCAGCTTCACGAAGATGTTGCAGACCTGGCTCTAGAGACAATGAGTCAATGTAAAACAAATAGGGAATACAATGATTGTAGAGCATCATTCCATTTGTAAAACTTGGCGCCTGTACTAAACGGCGTATCTCTAAGGCAGCATGCACGAACCGTAGGAATATTAAGATAAGATTGGAGTTAAGGCTACCTTAGACTTACACCGTTTTGTACATGAGAGCCATGAGGCCATGTTCTAGAAGCGTAACGTAACGACATCGTTAAGCCTTGTTGATGTAAAATTTTGATGATCCCGAAAACGTAGAATTTTTCTCCACGATGGCCTGCATTTCATGAAAGTGTTGTACCCGTAGTCTGAGCGTAAATCGAGGTTTACATCATTTTCTTGATTTCGCTACTAGGAATATAGTACGAACCTTTCCTGAAAGTCTGTCCCTACTTTGGAACATTATCCTCGTTGCTTACAGTATTTTTCTCTGTCGTCTATAGTTTTCTTAGCAGCATCAGCCGTGGCGTCACGCCGTCTGTCCTGCGAGCACGCTATGTTTCTTCACACCAGTATATCCACCGTATCTGCACCGCCATGTTTCAATATGAGCCACTATTATATCTGTAAACTTTATTCACATTAAAGGAACTCGAACAGAATCAATCTTGCATTTTTTTTAAATCACAGAGAGTAAGTATAAGAGTTAAACTATGAACAGTGATAAAAACACTGATCGACAGAGTACGTAGTTTACTTTAATGGTTTTGTGGGTCTTCGATTCTTGCAAGTATCGCTCTACATTCTACATATATCAAATGATATGGATAATTTACTAATGGAATAGATAAAGTCAATCTAATTAACATCAGATCTCGTTTCGTTTTATAAACATTTTGACATTCTTTGGCAAAACGTCGCGGTCGTCAGTTTCGGATCTGATTTTAATAATATTGAGGTAAAGTCACCCTACATTTGTCCCACCCTCCACATTCTGTTCGAGTCCCAATTAACTATCTGTCAGCACTTATTATTTTTTTCTTTTTCTGTATAGTGCATGCTATTATTATTTGCTACTGTCATGCCTGCTACTGTCTGCTTGCTTATACCTACCTCTGTTCATGCACGTCTGTGTGCACTTGATGATGGTCCGACATTAGCTCAGACGTCTACGCTCTTACACAAAGGCCAGAAGACACAGAAGGTGCCGGAGAGCTGTTGCCGAGATGGTGATCTGGCCATCTGCACTGGGCAGGTGTATTTCCCGGGTCCGCCCAACCACCTCAGACCGCAGAAAGAAAGATTCAACAAGAAAAATCCGCATTTATATACAACGGTACTGATAAACTGCTATCAATTAGCACCAGCTATCAATACACTAATAAATACTTGTATTATACTTTACGAAGTCAACACTATTGATAGAATGTATTATGGTATAATAACATTGGCAACATTTAATTTTAAGGACTTATCGATGGCACATACTGTAAATCAGGAAATTAATGCGAGCATGATATTAATGCGAAAAATGCGACTGGCTTGTGTTCGCATTTAATTCCTACGCATTAAATACATTCTGTATTTTAAGACCAAATCGAATGTGTACCCTAATGTCGTGCACTCGTCCGTAGTTATGTTCCAATGGTTGCGTCATCAATACCGATAATGCATTGACTTTGACACCGTTCGTTAAATCTAATCAAGTGAAATAGTTGCCATCCAGCTATCTTTGCGCGATCTACCGATGGTAGCACCGACGGTAAATTACCTGGTAGCACAGTGCGGTCGCTCGATAGCGCAAATCCACCAACGGTGCTTGACTCACGTTATATCTTTTATACATATTTGTTGGAGGTCGATTGTGGATTAACCACCCTTTGATGCCAGCCTACTAATCCAAACTGTTTATTCTGAGTTTCAGGGATGTTATGATCAGTTGCTAGGCTACCTTTTGACGTATTCTGCTGTGGCAGGGATTGTATCTGCTGTTGTGCCGCTATTCCTGGTAAGATATGAAGAATATTTTAACCAAACGTACTTATCTGATAGAATTAGTTCATATAACGGTTATGTATGCTATTGTGTAAATATGGTATGTCTGTTCCACAAAGTTGTACACGTATAAGTGAAGACCATTCCGTTCATCCTCAGTTCAGTTATAACAAGAATAAACGCTATCATTGTCACGGTTTCCCTTCGGAGACTTTCAAATCATTTGGCCCATACTTATAGACCAATGTACCATTTTCTGTTAGGTTATTGTACACATGTCTACATTTGGCCTCGTTTTAATGTTGGCCATATGCTTTTGTTGTTGTTGTTATTGAGACGATACTAATAAACGCATTTAACGATTAAAACTGGATTTAAAAAATAGAAAAAAAACATTTGAATTGGTGTTTACAGTCGCTTTCAGGATTCTTTCATGGCTTGTCAGTTTAGAGCAGTAGGAAACCCACAATATCCATAGCCGTCAACCTGCGTTAATACTCTATGAAAATGCATATTTCTATTTCGATACTTACTTCTAAAACACACTCGAATAGTCCCGCAATTCCCCCAGATATAGCCATCTATT
>JAUTBT010085378.1:0-11654 GCA_032361225.1 Lepetodrilus schrolli | reverse complement strand
CGAGGTGACAACACTTAGGACTGGTTTAGGAGCTCCTAAATAGTTAGGAGGCCGTTGTGAAACGGGGGCCAGATGTCACTTACGACACATATAACCAATAGAATAGCAGTGTTGCAATATTGAAGTGCGTGTTACTTACGTTAGTGCTTATCTACCTAGTTACTATACCTTCATTAATGAACACATTCCGTACGATTGTTAAATTGCATAGCAGGATGCCTCATGTATATAGATAGATAGATAGACGTTTTCCTATTGTATGTGACGTACATCTCCCAGAGGTGTGTATTTCATAGTCCTGAGATTCCTTCTCAACCAAATAGTAACGTACATAAATAGTTGCAGGTGCGAGAAAGCCGTTACTCTGTTGTCTGAGGTGTTCCAAGCAGCTGCGGGTCTCAGCCTTGTCGGTCAGTTGATGGCCAGAGTGTTACTACTGAAACTGGACATTACAACAAGGCCTCAGGTGCAACATTTAGCAATGACATCCACCAGACAGCGTGTGCAATTACTACACATACATGACGCACTGGTAGTAGAACTTCATTAAATGACGACGTAAACTTGAATCAAATTCACAATATCAAGAATAGAGAATAGTTTGAAATGTTGAACAGTTTCATTTCTATACATAGCAGAAGAGATTAACATTTCATGATACAATGAAAACATAGCCTTTCATCATTACGGAATGTCGTACCTTATTTTTTTAAATGGAAATAGTTGAATCAGGTGAGAATACGCTCTGCTTGAAATAGCAAGCTTTCATGGCACGGTGGATCGATGGCTATCACGAGCTTCTGTCATGTGTGCAAACCTTACGTGTTATATCTAATTACCAGTTTTAATAAGATCGGCAACTTCAGAGCTGTACCGTTTTCTTTCGCCAAAACGGGCTATTCCTAATTGGGATTTTCAAAGATTGCGAAATGTGACTTCTTTATGTGACAGCACCCATGTGTCTTCATCAATAGATGAAGCGGAGATTAAGATATCATACTCGTTATTATTTTACAGTCATCAGATTATAGTAAATTATAGATGAAATTACCACTTAGATTAATACATTAAATCAATGATTGGAAGTTACATATATAATATATGAAATTATGTTCACACGCTGATTTTTGTCTCATCAATTAAACAACATCCAAATAACTGCTTTACATTTCTGAATTTCACATGCCCGGATCAATCAATCAACGTGTGTGCGATTATTCAGAGCTGGTGACTCTAACACCATGTATTTATATCCAATGTACAAGTTCTAGTACTACATTCATTACAAGCTACCAACACGACTGTATAATCTGAATTTCGTCAGCTGTCTTGTAATTAGCAGTCGCCCCCGCAGTACAGGAACACGGCAATTGTGCCACATGGGTATTGGCTAAATTGGAGCACACCTGGTCTCAAAGCGAAATGTAACTTAAGGAAATCAGGACGTCTAGATCGCGACTTCACTGGAGCATTGAGGAAGACAGTGCTAAATTATCAAGTGGACATCATAGTGACATTATTCTTCAGCGTATTGCCTTACAGCAGTGTCTCAAGATAATAGAAGTTTTATTTCCAGAAGAAATATAGAACATAACATTGATTCATAAACATAACATTGAAACATAACACAGCGTGTAATCGCATTTGTCAGTCTACTGTAGAACTGTACGTAATGTCATGTTGTATTTCTCCTTTGTGCATAGAAATCGTCATAATTATTTTGTTGTACAAATTACTTTATTGTATGATAATGCATGATTCATAATGTCCAGGCTATTTTCGAATTCAGAACTTTAATTTAGCGTATATTTCCTATGTTTAAGTTGAAAGCAAACAGCAGGTGATTAATTTTACTAGATCAGCATGTCGTCGTTATTAATAAAGCAAAGCCAGATCTAAATGAGCATGCATTAAGCATTACATGTTCTGTTAAATGCATGACATACTAAACCAAATGCAAATATCTAACGCACGGCAATAGTGAATTCCAATACAGAAACGACTACAGAATTCTGTCTTTACATATGCACGCACTCTGCCGTTAGTATTAGCTCAGCAACGTGGAGAATCCGTGAAGTAATCGCATGTGTGAGTGGATCCAATACTGCGGGTCATTAGCTTTCCGTGCAATGGTCAATTGTCTTTGAAGAAATGGAAATAAGCTAATTGAGCTTGTGGAATGTTCATTCAAGTCCAGACGAGTTGGGATTGTTTAGCAATAAACATGTCACAGGATCCAGCCGTGTTATGATAAGTGATGAAAATGCGAACTTCCAAGAACAATAATGTGGCCGTATCTGCTCCTTTGCTGGAAAACCCGTTGTTCGGCATTATTGCGGCTGTACCATTCTTCTCCCCAGATACTGTATACTGTTACTTAATGAATTGTACATGTTCTACAATTACATAGAGACAAGTTTGTTGTAGTATAGATGCGTCAAAATCGATAATTTCATGACATTAATTTTATTATAATCTTCCGATGCGTTCTTGTCATACTCTCTTAGAATACTAGTATGTCTTTGCAATAGAGCCTGAATATTTGAAACAGCTATGTCCCATAAAAGTGATATGTTCATCATCCAGCAATGGTTTCAACAAGAGTAATCAATTATGTGAACTCAAGCAATACATCATGGTAGATATCGCTTCCAGTATGTCTTGATCTCTGACTTTCGATTGGTCCATTATGGTCAGATGACCACTTACTAAAAAGTAAAATGTCCTACAGGAATTTCTCAGATACTCATAGCAATATATACCATAGTTCCATTTCACAGAGTTATTAAGATATTATGATTTAGTATTCAAGAACGATATTATATCGTAAAATAATCTCACTCGATACCAGTTACGAATGTTCTTTTCTGGCGGAAACCATCATTGTGCATAACTTTAAAAAATCGCCAACTATTGATTTGTAGATTATGTGCACTTATGTAAATAATTTCGGAATCGTGGCCCAGTGCTCGATCAAGATTAATGGTTATTTCTACATTGGAAAGCTCAACTCCTCCAGGGAACTTATGCAGAACTGTCCACTTCGAGCACGAACAACTGCCATTGGTAATTCTCTGTATTCCAGTATCATTGAGCTTTAATACCATAGCATAGCCATCGTTAGACAATGATTGTGCTCGACGAGAGTTCTACATGCACGCAGATATATGGACTCCATGCTCATGTCTTCATTGGTGTGGAGAGTGTTCCATTCAGTTAATTAACCGCCGTTTTACAACACTATATACCCTTTACTGGTACACTTTCTCTGGCATATATCAGGCCCCGAGATTACGAAACTTTTTGAGTACGATTTCATTCTCAAGCTAAAATTGTATATAAGGATTTCTGAACAAAACTGAGGTGTGCATGAAATCGTACTCAGAAAAGTTTCGTAGTCTCGGGACCAGTTTTATGAGAGATAATGAGTCGAAATGGTATGCAGTAAGGTAAGGTGATGTTATATGTCAATGTGATATGTTAAATACTGTTAATTTTTCGCACGACTATAATTAGACATGCTTAATGTAAGAACATTGATGTATCTACTAATCGTATACGTATGGAAGTCTATTTAATATTTATAAAACAAACATTTTGATTTGATTTATTCTTGATCGGCAAATTGTGGAGTCAGCTGGAGACACATAGGTAAATGTATTACAGCCTAATGAAGGCCGTAAGTCACAATGTAGCTTCAATTACTGGGGCAAGAAAGAAAGTATAGGATCGGAATTCAGTATGATCGATAGCAGGAGATGCAGCAACGTTTCATTTACATTATGAATGCCACAGCTAATACAGGGCCACGACCACGGTATCATGAATAGAATGAATATCGGTCTTAATTGCATTTGTTACAGCAATATGTCATTTTGATATGAATATCGTATTCCGTCTCGTTCTCGTTCAGCTTAGAAAGGTCATTTAATATTATATACATGTATATTCCAACACATTAGAGCGGCGCATAGTTTCAGCTTTTAACACTCTTACTTATATACGTCTAGGCAAGACGATATGATATGACACTGATCATAACTGGAACTGTTTCTAAATCTGACATGAATATGACATCCGTTATGCTACGCGGTATTTGATTGGTCGGTATTGTGACAAGGTAGCTAAGAAGTACAATCCACGTTATGAAAACCATGTTTTAAGTGAGACCGCTTTCTGCCAATATGTCAAATCTTATGTATAGTAGTATGTTGCATGATTTGAACGGAACATTAAGATGCCATATTACATCCTTTTTTGCGTCAATGTTCAATAAGTTGTTGAAACTGTTGAATTATTTAATAGGAAGAAAATCGTAACCCATATTCAGCGAATTCAAAACAGCTACCTAATTCAACGGATCAGCGAAATGGAAATATTTTCTCATGGGACAAAAGCGAATTTGAATATTTTCTTCCAGCTGCACTGATGTTAGCAAACATCAATTCCATCTTAGCCAGAGAAGGGTGCGTCTGTGTACTTTGAATCTGAATTAAAATTTAATACTGTGTGTAATCCAAAAATATGTTTTTATTTTTATGATTTGACATGACTCGTTGCATTTTGCTATCTACCACTTCTTACCAGAAGTTGTACAACGTGTTTCCACCTGGCATCTGGGTACAGCCGAGGCCGAACGGAATGAGATAACGAAAACCAGAATCTGTTGACAGAATGACGGAATGAGATAATGGAATCCGTTGACAGTTTCATTGACGTATGCAGTTGGTAGAAGTATTACGACACTGTTTGGATACGTAATGCCAATGACTGAATATTTATAGCTATTGTCTAACCAACCACGAAGCAAGGGCCATTGACGGATGCTATTGTTACGTTGGCAGATGGCCTGTTTTGACGAAGCTGTATAACAGACATTCTATGCATTAGGTCTGAGCCAGTCTATCGGTCGAATACTTCTGCATACTAGTCATATAGAGCTTATGTGTATTTGTACTTTTCTTAAATGGCGTAGGCTTGAGATGCCAATGGGTTCTATATAAGAGAATTTCCCCTGACAACTATTCAGATATTTCTGGCTGTACTGACTGTACATGTTGAATAAATCTCAACGAAGACTTTTGTATTTCGTAATAGCGTACAAAGTTTGCTTTCATAGCAGCACCAACTATTAATTTCCTTTCCCAACTTTCGGTAGATATAGTTATTGAAATTTAAGTGTCTATCCAATCGTTCTCTGTTATTATATTGACAACGATAACGTTAACATCGTCAAGCCGACACTCGTAACGTTAACACCATCTCTGATGCTGGCTATAGGATTGAAGACCGCGATGTTTGCATGGCAAGGCCCATGAATGCATCATTGAGGAATTAAACCCGATTGGCCTTAGATTGATCTATTCTGTGTTTACTACCTTCGACACATCCCTATAGGGTAGCACGTTAATTTGCTCCGGGAGTGCGCAGTCAGGCTTACAATCGTCGTTTGTTCCAATGTTCACCCTGGACCTTGTCCCGCGACCGAGGGTCGTCAGTGCTACCAAATTGAAAGGAATAAGGTCTTATCTTCCGAAGTAAATACCATATATTATTACACTAGGGACTGTGGCATGACAGGTAAACCCACTCTTGCGTTATGAACGTCTCTCTTATGAAGCAAGAAGTCGAAATCCATCGGTTTCCTCGGAACACAGCGTGCGTTTTCCGTTGTAAGTCCACTGGTACGTACCAGGAATTGTCTACACTATATGTGTAATAGTACAAGGAATGGTAGACTCTATATGTGTAATAGTACCAGGAATGGTCTACACTATATGTGTTATAGTACAAGGAATGGTATACACTATATGTGTAATAGTACAAGGAATGGTCTACACTATATGTGTAATAGTACAAGGAATGGTAGACACTATATGTGTAATAGTACCAGGAATGGTGTACACTATATGTGTAATAGTACAAGGAATGGTAGACTCTATATGTGTAATAGTACCAGCAATGGTTTACACTATATGTTTAATAGTACCAGGAATGGTAGACACTATATGTGTAATAATATCAGGAATGGTAGACACTATATGTGTAATAGTACCAGGAATGGTAGACACTATATGTGTAATAATATCAGGAATGGTAGACAATAAATGTGTAATAGTACCAGGAATGGTAGACACTATATGTGTAATAATATCAGGAATGGTAGACAATATATGTGTAATAGTACCTATTAATGTGTGGATGACTCATCTGAAGATAGATCTAAATGTATGTTGTAGGTATGCACACAGCAAAACACATAAAGTACCTTCTCCCCACACAATGACTTCTTGTGTGCTTGAAGGAGATCAAATATATTATGTCAATAGTGTACGTGGAGAATAATGATGTTTGTATTAATCAGTCGGCATCAGACACTATTGGGTGCGTTGAAATAAATCCAAAGGAAACAATTCAGTAATCCACAGAGACTTACTATGATGACCACCGAGTTCCATTAACTAGATTCTCTTCATGGACACGGAATCCAATGAGCGAGGACGTCTATTACCCTGTTCTTTGTATGGGCATTGCTTTTCTTAGTTATATATCACCTCGGAACGAAAGATAATCTATAGAGTTATCAGATATTAGCCATTTGGCTTTTGTGACAAGAATTCCCATATCCATTTAAACGTCAGTGACCGCGGTACTGTTACAATTATTGCCTGAGCAATTTTCACGTAGCTATCGTAAATAAGGACCTGATAGTCCGTATTGTAGGACGTACAGTTAGCTGATGTTACTAAAACTAGGCCTATGTCCCGGGGCCAGTTGTTTTATATAGTAATACTTATGTACTTTGTATGGCCTTTATGGTGTTGTGTCCGGGCGCTGAGTTCGGGGATATGGCACAGCTGTGGATCCAGTGAAGACGACGCGGTTCTGACGCTTAAGACGTTATTTGGCGGGCAGCGTACGACCTCAATTTCCCAGCCTCGTGGTTTCTGTCGTGCCTGCCCTTTTATACACCTCGACATCATATTACTTAATCCTACATATGTAATACCTATTAACTGTCCTACTCTATCATAACTTCTACCTATTCTATTACATTTGACCTTTTACTCTTAACCTAACTCCGGACGCTATTCGTTTAATTATATAACCCATTACCTAATATATACATGACGTTAGTCGCCTTAATACCTCCTGCCATACCTAATAACTGAATTAGTTGACAACCGTACGCAAGGAAACCCTATTTTGAGGACATTCTTCGACAGAAATGTAGTTTACATACATGTATCGTATTTAAGAGATCGCAGATGTTTCACTTGGTTATGGTACTGATAGGACACTGAAAATGTACTTACAAGCTTACAACCATAGCCATAGACTAAATATGACCTGTTATGCTCATTGTTGATCTGTGTTGTTGATGAAACATCCTAGTTTGGTGGAGCCGCATGGCTTCTGTTTACTACGTAACCGGAGACTCTGTACATATAATAGCTTCCTAACAACATGTCATATAGTTAGCTATAGTGTTGTATAGGCTATCTGTTGGACATTACAGAAGCTAAAAGTCAAAAGCTCACTCGGCATACTATATAATTATTGCTATATCTCTAAACAACTTCAGTCAGCTCTGTGTACATCTACAATCTACATGCTATGAATGCATCGCGTTTTCGATTACTAATCAACTGTAATATTATGTGATTATGCACATAAATGATGGTATGCCATTTCCACATCCGTTTCCCTTATTATACTATACAGTACCTCAGTCCTTTACCTCGTTCATGTGTCATGTGCAAAACTTGTGAATGTATTTTCATCCAAGCATGGCAGCAGCTATGTCTGTCCGTTGATGACTGTCTGCGTCGTCTTAGTAGCATGTGACCTCACACAGCCTGAGTTGGCCATTGCAACTGTTAGCTCTAATGTTATCCAAAGAGGCAATTATTTGGGACAGTTGGAAAATGTTAGTGTGCCTTCTCGTTACTATCAGGTGACACCCCGGCAATGCAAGTGACAGTTAATTTCATACCCATCATCGACATGTGCCCCTATGGCAGCGGTGCCATTACCTCTCGGCATTACCAAGTTATACTATAACTATATCACTGAGCTTGTGGGTGGGTGTGCGTAATATAAGAATGTTGAATTACGCTTGGGTGTGTGGAACATATACTGTATAATAGGAATGTTGGAATAACAGTGTGGGTGCGCGCTATATAGGAATATTGTATTTAGATATTCGTCAATTGATAAATTGAATGAATCGGTTTGTGTTGATTCTCTGTACTAACAGTAGGTCTTTAATGTTGGACAGCTATACTAATACTGATCGACAGTGTAATTAAAACAAACGATGTGTGAGTTATACTGGCGGCATCATAATGCACGTTTAACCCTCTCGGTGCTGGATTAGGCACAGTTACTGCTCTTTAGGGTATCTCCGGTTGCCTTCAGCATGGAGAGGGTTAAGAAGTTTGATACATATTGTACTCAATCTCGTTGGAATGATGGTATTGTCTGAAATGCTATTGTCATTCGTTGTTGGTTAGATCATGGACAATGCTAAACGATTTCCAAATATATTTTACAGATTACAAGGTCAATGACGAAGCCGTTCCAGTAGAAGTGCTGTACTTGTGACTGCTGGGAACGGTAACAGAAGGATGTACAGACTGTAATGGAGTACAACGCCACTCTATCACCAGGCGCACCTGTCAGCAACCACGACTACGGAAGTGCTATGTTGAACCATACGCTCTCACCCAGTGCTTTACCGTATAATGCAACTCAGCTGCTCACTACGATGTCGCCGTATGTGGGGACACAAACCCTGGGTTTCGATAACTCTACGGATTATTTATACGGTGACATCGACTACAGTAATGTTGACTACCCAGATCAGTTCCCTCAAGTGCCCACGTGGGAGATTGTCGTCAAGACTATCTCCTACATCCCAGTCATCTCTCTCGCTATCGTCGGTAACGTCCTAATCATCGTGGTCGTCGCGCGCAACAAAGGGATGCAGACGACGACCAACTTTTACATCGTCAATTTGGCTGTGGCTGATCTATTTGTGGCTGTGTCTTGCTCTTGGGTTCACCTAGTGACTGATCTCACCAATGGCTGGGTCCTAGGAGCCTTCTTCTGTAGGTTCAACACGTTTGCACAGGGTAAGTAGCACGTTCCTTTGGGCAATAGGGTAAGTCCTGGAGAATAATATTTGCATAAATCTCCATCATGAAAATAAAGATAGAAGCAACAAGAACAAGTATGCAAACACACAGGAATGCTTTATCACACTCTGGCCCGAGTTTCACGAAAAGGTCGTACATCATACCTTCACGTAGAAACATTAGACACACTCTGATTTGCGCCCGGATAACAGTACGACTCTTTCATGAAACGCAGACTTGGGAAAGTGTATCTATGTAGTATATTTCACAGACAATAGGGTGTAATTTCGACTTGAAAAGTGAATAAGAAAATGATCTACTTGTGATTACTCATCTAAATTGGTTGCTTAACCCTCTCCCTGCTGGATTAGGCACTGCCACACTTCTATAAGGCATCTCCGGTTGCCTTCAGCATGGAGAGGGTTAAATGGCATAATCAGCATAAGCAACATTGCAATGACATGGCTATCATTAAAATACGTACCATGATCAATATCCATTATTCAATTGAACATTAAAATACGAGTTTGAGTGACACAGATATAGTATTGTATTTGGATATGGCTTCATGATTTCTGTTGAGATGAGGACAGTGCTAGGGTAACTAGGATTCATACCTGCTCCACACTTACCGAGATACAGTTTGAAAATCTTGTGGCAATTATTGTTATATAATATTCTAAGATGCTCCTGTTCACCTAGTAAGAACTTGGGTGAGATAAGATAACATGGCAGCTAGGGGAAAACCCCAGTATGTTCCCCATGTAGCCAAGAAGGTAAAATGAGTGTCTACATATCCGTTAGCTGGGGTAATTATATGTTACACTGAATGCATCACACGACTCTTTAGCTCAAGTTTTCATGTGCTCACAAGGATGTGTAAATTATGCTGGTGCGACAACGAAGTTAAATACTAATAAGTGCCACTGATGTTTGTATGTTTCAGTGTTGTCGTTGGTGGCCAGCATATTTACACTGACATTCATTTCCTGTGACCGCTTCTTTGGGATAGTGTTCGCTATGAAGGCCCATTTCATAGAACGTCGGGCCAGATACACCATTATTGCCTTGTGGTTGTTTTCTCTCGCCATTGCGGTGCCCATGTTAGTGTACAGAGTCCTCCATGAGAGAGTGTGGAGGGACCACGTGGAGAGATGGTGTGACGATGATTGGCCAGTTGTGACGTGGCTTGATCCAATCACAAATCAGACAGAAACTGGAATTCCCGCCAGAAAGACGTACTATACTATCGTGTGTGTTGTTCTGTTCTTCCTGCCATGTGTGCTAATGTCAGCGGCGTATGCCGTCATTATATGGACGCTGTGGTCTGCGCAGGTGCCAGGGGAGAGAATGCGGAAAGACATCCGGTCACAAACACAGCAGAAAAAGAGGGTAAGGAAGAAATACACATGTGATGTTCTTTAGGCCATGGTTGAAATGAAGATAAAAAAAACAACTTGTGTTTTAATGTGCTCAACAAGAACAGAGTGTTTTAGATTACATGTTCATAACCATGAAACTAACTTGGGGTGTCCAAATTTCAAAAGTTATTTTAAAAAATAGATAAAAGAATATAATGTACATGTATTTTTCTTCCAAAAGCAATACATAATTTTCCAAAGAAACATTGTTAAATTCGAATGGGTTACTAGATGTCCCAGCGCCGTCGCTGCTGTTTGCGCTGCATTAAAGAATATGTTGCACAGATGTAACATGCGCAGATATGACTTCATTCGTGTGAAACACATTGAAATTCAACAATGGTTCTTTGGAAAATAATGTGATGCTTTTGCACTATACTATACTATACTACCGGGTATTCCTTTTTTTTTCTCCAAATAGTTATTTTAAATTTACTAACTAATACCTTATGTAATGCTAACTGGAATTGTTTTACTTAATCACATGTATCCCATCATACATGCACAAAGAACCACCCAGCAATCAAGCCTACATGAACACGTTTGTTGGACAGCATGGCACTACCTATATACAAGAACACCCAATTATCTGGGTCCTAGAATAGGTATGATATGGCCATGTTATAAACATCTGGATATTCCCTGTTCAAACGGTGTAATCGAGCTTGAATACGCTTTAGGGCTGACATTTAGTTATCGTTACAGCCTATTCGTTAGATCAACTGAAGAAGACTGCGTCGTTAATGGATTATTGACCGGATAAGACCCTTCTCGAAGATGAGCAGGCTCGTAACTTTATGACGTCATCGGATCTGCATATTGGTAGTACCTGGGAGATGAACTATCTAGTATGGCATCCTATAATTACGTTCTAGACGGGCGAATGCTCTAGACGTCGGCATACATGATGTCATACATATGCAAGAGATTCCGGCTTGTTCCATATTTTAAATTGTTAATATGTTTATTAACTCTGATATGTTTATTAACTCTGGTAGAACAGTTGGACTTCGGAGCCAAGGTTCCAGGTTCAAATCCCGCCCCGGGGGCCCGGCATCAATGTTCACGAAAGTTACCTTTCTGACGCGATATT
>JAUTBT010085377.1:0-11654 GCA_032361225.1 Lepetodrilus schrolli | reverse complement strand
GTACACAGATCCATTGACCGGGGTAATAATGTAGCGCTATGAGCACAATATATATGTGGATGTGGTGCAATATAAATACACACATTATTATTACTAGTATTTACAATTCATGTATGAAGGAAAAAAATTGATTTTTAAAAAGATTTTATCTATCAATTGTCGCAGTCCTGTCAAAACCTCATAACTGACTTCAGTAAGGTTTAGAAACAATCAAGCATTCGCATTATTTAAATGTATTCTTTACTCATTGATCATGAATTTGTTCATAATTGAAATATAACCAACACGTTTCTCCCTCCACTATTAATCATGGCGTGGACTATAGTGAAATATACCAGGTTTTGAAACTGAAATATTGTCGATACTTGTTTTTTCAAACAAGAACACAATTATGGATGCAATATTAATGATTTTTTTACCGATATTGGAATGCAATGTAGCAGTCAATTTCTAAACATAATGACCAAAATACTTCACATGATTGAACACTACTTTAATATTTACACTTTTCAACATATTGCATTCAAGGTTTAGGAAAAAAATGGGCATTTACATATAATATCTAACATGGATTTTTTACTATCCAATGGTTTGTGTGCATCATCCCTTCTGGGGAAAAAAAAGTTTAGTGTTGTAGTAGGCTATAACTAAATGTCACCGTTACATTCTCGGGCAGAATACTGAATATTGTGATAATATAAATTATAAATTGATTAAAAATGCAATTAATATTCGCCCGAAAGGTGGAATTGAACCACTCCGACGCTAGTCGGCTACAGGTTTGAAGCCTGCACCCCAGACCACTGAGGATCATCCGGGCACTTACTACAGCTGTCCACACCTTTATGTACTACCCGTCATGTTCATTAAAAATAAAATGGTTGATATCGTTTACGTTTTATACATAATTGCATCTATTAAATTGTTATGATAACGTCGATAGAATATTTTATAATGAGTTATGTATATAATTATATTCCATGATGTGAATTAGATATATCTAAAGTTGTTCCTAACAAACTGCTGTATATGTTTCTGTAGATGGCGCAACAAGCTTGTCTCCCAGTATTCACCGCTATACCACGACTATTTATCGTTCGGCATTCTTCGGCAAGATCCGTAATAATTAAGCACTGGCGCTTCCTTGACAGCAAAAACCATGTGTTTTACACAGAATATGATATATATATAACATATTTTTGAAGACATTTGAAAATGTAATATATTATATGGTAATTGTTGTACAATAATTCTGTAAACGAAAGATTAACATATCACATTTTGTAGAAATGTATGATTTACCAATGTCAACGGTAATTATAGCCTATTAATCGTGTACACATTTCCGCTTTGTAGTGAACTATAGAATACAGTCAACTATAGAGCATATGATAAAGACAGTCGACCTACTGTTCATAAGTTATATATGGCTCTCTATTCCAAATATGGAGAAAAATGAATACAATATACGGAATTGTATACATGTAGGCCTATGTATTGTATCTTTGACAGAATGTTATTATATAGGTGATAACATGAAACACATACATAATTCCATATACATTTAGTAGGCCTACGCGTTCCACCCATAGTTCATCAACATGCACCGCAGACCAATTAGTTGGTGTGTTCCTGTTCAAAGCCACATGCAAGAGAAAACCACTGCGCTTTTGAGTTGCTGTAGTTCGAGTTGCAGCAGCATCGACAACGTACTTGTGCGGTTGCCACGGAAACAGTGCGGGTCTCAAATGAGGTTAAATATTTTCGTTGTAAAGGTAACGCTTGGCAATCATTTACAAAGCCAGAACAAATATATTTTAAAAGTAAAGGAAATATTAATTTATTTAGTATTAATAATAGTAAATTATTGGTAAGAAAATTATCTATAATATGTTTCGTATAATACTACTGGTTATATAGTGAGATCTATATAACAGCATATAACAGCAATCCCTTAACATTTTCTTAATAAACAGTACCAGTAAATTCATGGTAATGTAGCGCCTTTGAGCACGCTTTCGAGGATTGATTTAGCGCAATATAAATGTGCACATTAGTATTACTATTGTCGCTTATATTGCACGTTTAATCTTGATTGGTACTGCGTTCAAAATATAGGATGAAGAAAGCTAAGTAATTCCCTAAATATTTTAATAGCCTCTTTAAAGACGATCGAGATCAAGTACGTGTTAGATAAATGAACTCCAGTATTTGAAAAGTACGAGTTCTGAAGTATTTCACTGTTTCCTATAGCAGTACAATTGTATAGCTGCGTCAGATTGAATGACCGTCCGTAATAGGCTTGGAAAATAGACTTAGTATGCCTAATTATTTATCACCAAATACTGGCTCCCACAGGAGATAACGTCAGTAGGACAACAATGTTATTCTACAGGTGATAACGCTTTTCGAAATCACTGATTGGTTATGAATTACTGTGGACAAAACAAATCATTTGATTGTTCAACCATTGTTATGTCATCGCTACAATTGTGATGTCGTAGCATTGCTATGAAGTCACAGTGCAAATGCCCAGCAGCCTAAAGATTTGACTTCACAATAATATCTTTATGATGAGGCATTTTTCTTCTTTAATGACTTTTAAATGATATTTGGTGATAAATAGAATCTCACCCTCGTATCTTGGAATATAAAATATATCAACACTCGTCGATAAAGGTTATTACATACTCGTCGATGAAAGTTATTAATAACTTTCACGACTCGTGTTGATATATTTGATATTCCAAGACACGAGGGTGAGATTCTCTATATATTATGAAAAGATTAGTTGTCTCAGAAATATATATGGACCTATATGACGTGTATAAAACTAACATTCGTTGGTCGGAAGGTTGCCATATTTTGATATACAGATATCTACTAGGCCCATATGCCATTAATACTATATGCGTATCGAATAGGCCTAGTGAATACGATGCAGTAGAGCTACTACGACTCCATAGTGCTGCATGATCACTTATTAATATCGGCCTATGCATCACGAGTCCTTAGATGTGGGCCATATACGTGTCACTAGCCAGGCCGTGTCCTAAAGGCTATCATACACGGTAGGCTTACGAATTAGGCCCAGGAAACGTGAAATCTTCGCAGAAAACCTCACCATGACCAGTGATTCTAGCACCTTTGAGCAACTAGCGTTATAGCTGTATACCGGCTCTTTATAAATGCCCATTTTGATTGATTTGTTTGATAGATATATATTGATTAAAATAATTCCAAGAACGAGATATCAAATTTTAATATTGAAGATGGCCTTGTTTTAAGTTCTATAGTAAGGCCTACCAGCTTTCTAATAGGCCAATATACAAAGTATGAAACCATGAATAGATTATTCCAATCTGTCCGTTCCATTTCAAGCCAACTATACACTGGCGCGCGCAACTAGACATCCATGAACTTGCATGGGTTCAACGAGCCCGCATACACATATTTAGCCTACGTATGTTCAAGCCGAAATCGTGTCCACCAAGTACACCGATCGCGTTATATCGGGAAAGTATTATTTGAACCACTTGCACGAATATATCCGTAGTTCAGTATCTTCCAACAACTGGTAAAATCAGTAAAATAAAACAATAATAATTAGATGCTTGGCTTATCTATCGATACAAAATCCTCTTGTGTTTTCAAGGCAAAACCTGTAGTTTCATTATAACGTGACTGCGCATTGATCGCGGCGCCCCGTTAGTACTGTTACTATGCAACGCGGGGACAAAGGATATGGCGCGCGAACGCAGATGACGTCATAATAAATACCACGTGATCAGGGCGTGCTTTCTGGTCAGCAGCACGAGGTTGTTGGTTGTTGGGGAAAGTAGGTCAGTTGAAATCGCCGTCTGCTTTTTAGCCGGATGCAGTTTTTAGATCGCGTTTTGGCGTGCCTCAACATCATGGATCTCCATTTTTGGAGATTGAGTCTGCTTCCTTTAATGTTGTTTGATAAATTGTGGCTCTTCTGCTGCAACTTTGGCGATATTCTTGGATTTTAACAACCATGATAGTCAACCATAAGACCAATGGATAGCAAACATTATCGAAAGAATTTTGGAAATATGCACGCTTTCGAGAATTTCTTGATGTCTACTGTGTACCGGTTTAATATAACCCAAGATTGCTTTGGCGTTGCCTGGGACCCTTTATGTATATTACTATTTATATTAGGTATAGTAAAAAAAGATTTAAACAAATCGTATGTAAATAGTCCTCGTGGCACTTACGAGGAATCTCTGACCACAGTTCATGTATAGCCAGCATGCAGTTTGTCATCTTGTGCGTATAGTAGGGTCTACTTGTATAGGTAGATAGGCCTATACTTTGCGAAATTACTGCATGATACCAGGGGCATTGCTTGGTTTAAATTAAAGTGTAGACGAATCATCAATGCTGGGAGGGGGCGGATGTGGCACTGTGTTTAAACTTTTGGAAAAAGTTTAGGCCTATAGGAAGCTACGCCCCTGGATACTATGGACAGTATAGGGACTCATAGCAAAATAGTTCCAGTTTAGGCTAAAAATTGCGTATTCTGTACATATATGCCGTTTAATTGGTTATAGTACTCGTACGATAATAGCATTCATCCATGCAAGGCCTACATGACTGCAATTCGTCTGCAATTAGACTGCAATTCGTCGCCATGTTTCTTGAGTGAACTTAAAAACTTGAGTTAAAACACACACACACACTATATATATATATATATATATATAGTACACAACGTAATAAGACATCCAGAGAGAGAGAGAGAGAGAGAGAGCGTGTGATTACACGTCAATAAATTACTGTATTGAAATCAAATTTGTAGTAGCTAATCTCTTTCTCTCTCTCTCTCTCTGTGATCATTTATGCGTATCTGTGTGTGTGTGTGTGTGTGTGATCATCTATGCGTATGTAATACTATATACAGTCGAGATTTCACGTTTGTTTTGTTCTTATTTCAAACACATACTTTAAGAAGTATTTATAAGCTAATAAATCCTTTATCATATGGCATATGCTTGCACATAGCCGTGTCCCTTCCCCCGGTATTAAAATGCCACCACGGGTTGCATGGGTCGAGAGCATTTATTTCATGCCCACGCTACGGTGAGGTAGGACAAGGCTACCAGTACATGTAGTATTGACGTCAACACTGGACCTAGGTATCGAGGCAAGACATGCGGAGAGCGACCAATTCAGAATAATTTGCGGGGTGACCCAAGCCTTGAACAATTCAGACGATGGTTGGGCGATGACAGTCATTGGACAGATGACGTAACCGTATTTTGTCCTTCATCCATATGTGACGTCACTCGCGTTGCTCCTGATCGTGGACGTTCTACTGTTGATTCTTAGCTGAATGCACCTCCTTAGAGTATGTGTCGCATTTTGGCTGCAACCAAACACACGCACCACTTCCGGTATGGCTTGTGCAGTTTCCAGCCTGCGCAGGGCGCGTCCCCGGTCGATAATCTATTATACGGATATTTAAATCGTTGTTTTATGCAGATTTATATATGTTTTTCTGTGTACCATGATAGGCGTATTCTCAGGTGAATGTGGCGCACATAGAATGGACACGCCCATTTAATGCTTTACACAAAATGATCCATACATGCATATAATTTAGTGTAACTGAGTATTATTGAAAAGACATGCCAGCATATGTGCTAGAAATACTTTACCTACTTTACCAATATAGATATTCTAATATGCAGTGGGTTCTTTTGAGGAACTCTGCAATAAAATATTACGTTTATCTCTCTCTCTCTCTCTCTCTCCCCCAAGCACATACTTCAAGAAGCTAAACAAATCCTTTATCGTATGGTATATGCCTGCACAGAAGCTTGCACAGAACACAGTAACTTGCACATAGCCGTGTCCCTTTCCCCGGTGTTAAAATGTCACCACGGGTGTACACACACACACACACACACCGTTACCACATTACAGGCAGTACCCGGATGTATTATGTACGCAGTGAGGACTATTGAACTGTTTGGGTTCTCTATAAATTGTACGAATCTGGACGTTACAAAAATCATGAGCATATAGATACACCCGCACCGGGAGTATACGTTTCACAGTAAGCTATACAGAACCCAGGGGAATAACAAACCTTTTTCTTTATAAACTCTCTATATTTGCAGATGATAATAATAGTACGATGATTTGCTGCTCAATTAACCGTCGTGAGTATGTCTTGGCGAGGGGTCGAGGCACCGTGACCCTGCACAATGACAGGCAAATAATTATTATACTTCTACATCCTGTTTCAGAAAAGGTACACGACGTACGGTCGAGTTACACACGCCGATAACTCCTCGAACTATGCCTGGAGAAGAGATCGATAAGCGGAATTCGGTACTACACACTGTCTGAGCATAAACAGCACACGAATAGACTACTGTATACTGTAAAATCGTATACCGTTGTTTATAGCAACATAGTGTAATTCAAGGCTATATCGTCGACGGGATATTTTCAGGCAGTCTGTCTTCAACGCTTCTGGTTGACCTACTTTTACGCTTAGAGATTTTGAGGTCCAATAATTGGAGCCATTGTCCATTTTTCTGGAATTTAGTGAAATCAGGGTGTCGTTGACATTGGAGCCATGGTTTGCGACGATGCTGAAGAGTGGTAGGAAGTTTTAGGTAAAGACATACGTGCAATCTTTGTTTAACATAGACTTGCTCCAGTCTCCATACCGCGAAATAATAGTTCCCGGTCTCGTATATCCAGTACACACCGTAACACAGTATTTAATACCATGGTAGCGTATCGTCGTGTTTCTTTTTGGTATTTTTTTAAAATATAGGGCTAGCAGCATGTTATAAGTTTACATTATATATGAGTATTAATATTATTATACCCATTTATATAACGGAAATATCCAGAATAACTGCTCAAATGCGCTTTTGAGAAATTGGTGAACAAGGATTATCCATATAGTTCACTGAAGAATTTAATTTCTAGTTTTTTCTTGAAAGTGCAAAGATTTGTGCGAGACTGTTCCATCAGAATGGACCTGCAGCCTGGATCTCGGAATCACGTTGTACGGGTCATTACAAGTTTAATCACGTGATCCATTCGACTTTTTATAATAATAATAATAATAATAATGTGAACGCATGATCATGGCACTACATAATGACCCTGGTCAATGGATTTATGTGCACTCAGTTCCTTCTCAACTCCATGGGGAGTATACAACTCAAGATGCCGTTCAAGGTCCGTTCAAGGTCCATTTCATCCGTCCGGGTACCCATTCTCGAACAAAGCCACTTGCCTAAGTTGACACCACACGTTTTTCAGCCTCTGATTATTACAAAATATCAGCATTCTACCTGTTATGTACAGTGTCTATAGATTGTCTATCAAGCAGATTGTATCATATCGGAAGGGCATTACCATACATAGGGCCTATATAATAATAACACATTTACTTTTACTTTGCCATAGAAGCAAACAAAAGCCACTGTGCATGTCAATGTTTTGAAACAAACATGTTCAGCATATTCTATTTTTATGTTGTTTTGAACCGAAATTAATAATAAGATATTGTAATCGTTTGCTGTTCTTCATGACAAATCCGCATGTGTGGGCATGCAAACAAACATACGTAACACATTCAATTCTCAAATAAATCCATATAGTGCCATGTCAACATCGGAATCGAGTATAGGCCTCAACTAACATGTACATTTGTTCTCCTCCCAATGTCACATGTCCGAATGAACTGAAAGTCTGGAATAGGTAACTTTGTCACCTTTCAGTCCATTTTCTCTTTCTTTTCGTTTAGGAAAGCACAGTGGTAACTCTTGTCGAGACGTATTCAGAAGATTCAAGTTTGAAGCTTGTCGGCGTTCTCAGTACATGTCTATATGCAAAATACAGATGCGGCAAGTTTCACGAGGACGACTTGCTATGTATTGCAATGAATACCCGTGCCCAGTAACATGCCAACATGGTGTTTTTTTTATCGTACAAAATCGGTATTGGCCCACTTCAATGGATCGCCGCGATAATCGCTGAATACTTATGAAAACTACTTTCCGTTGGTATATGTATTGTAGACACGATGATGAATACCTGCAACATTTTTCAGATAGCAACTATGCTTTAATCGGCATATTATTGAATAGAGGGGTTTCTATTATTGTCGAGTTTCTCGCGCGGGAAGGTTTGAATAGGACCATCGCAGAGCTTTGCTTCATATTTGGATGTGCGAAATATATCATTAATATTGGATATGTATGTCTTCATTTAGACTGACTTTGATGACGTATGTCGTTTAGGTAAACCTTTCTTTATCGTTGTTGAATATGACGTAATAACGCAAGGCGATCATGAAAAAAAGGATGAATATATTCCGCCATATAACGTTGACCAAATTACAGTAAATCCATATTGACATCCGTCATAATATACTAATTCAACTTCCTGTCACCAAAGTCTAACCAGAATATTTCAAGTTCTTCTAAAACGTCTTCCGTTCTGACGTCAAATTTCCCTTTTCGTGTTTACTGTGGCCTTTCTGGGCGTTTTCGGGGTCTTTCGCACGTGAAAAACGTTATGGCCGCCATATTGGCCGTCTTCCACGCTTCCTGTCGTGATAGGCTGACGTCGATGACGTCACATATATGTAAATGAGGACGGGCGGTATAGCGGCCATTTTTGTTTGGTAAGACTGTAGGCTATATTTGGAATGCGTGCAAGTGCGTCTGCGCGGAAGTGAAGAAGCCTTCTGATTGGTCAGTATGTCATATTATGCATTCTACGTGTGACGTAGGACGTCGAACGAAGCATAACACGTGACCATATAGCCGCCATGACGGATTGTCGTAATGCGGGGTCGACTTTTAACAAATGGCGATATTCGCTGTGAGGAGCTCTAATTTTAGAAGTACGATTTTATAGACTCACTAGGTAAGTACGAGTGTAAATATCGTTGTAACGGGTCGATATTTAAGCTAAAACATCGGATATATCTACCTGGATTGCATTTACCAGAGCAATATTTTGCCCGTGGTAGCCGAGAACACCCGACTGCTTTACAGCGCGCGCGTTTTCCGTGCAAGGAAGGTAATCCCAGGTCGGATAAAAATGGCCGACTTCTTCCTCGTTATACCACATGAACACAGCACATGTATTTCATGTGTGTGCACAATACGTTAATTTTATGAGATACAATATAAACATAGTTGTTGTAAGCGTATATTCAATGCAAATGCGAGGCCGTGTGTAATTAGGTTATGTCGTTTTCAATAATTTTAGTGGACAGGAAGTAATTCTGGTTCAGATCGGTCGTGTCGTCCAAAATTATTAGCGGGAGATTTCATGAACATGTGTTTAGGGCAGTAAGACAAAACCGGTTGTGAATACATTTGGGGATTATGTAACAATATTAACACGAAAATTACCAAAATTAATATGCCAAAACACATATGATTCAACACTCCGATTCTATTTACCTGTTTTAATAAGTGTTGGAACTAATTTTTCAACTACAGGAATAAAGTTGATAAGTTACATGAATTCATCTACTCAATTTCCACAAGAAACCATTTCATGTTTGCACATGGCGCACAAACGAAGCACAGCGATGGCCAGCTTATAAATGAAAATATAACTCTGCTGAATAAATTTAACCATTTTAGAGGTATACAATTACAATTAATATTGTAAGCCAGCTTGGAGTTTCAAATATGCGCAGAATATGCATGTGTGGGTCGCTGTGTGTCAAAGGTAAAAAGAACGTGAAGAAGAACTGTCTGAGGTGCTCTAGCACTAATAATGCATATTTATAATCTATTCTAACATAGTACAGTGAGATCAACGGTAGGTACCGCATATACATTATTGCCTATACATGATTACACTGTAAAATGCCAATGATGTCATGTGTCATTACTTTTAACCCTTCTCGTTAGTAATGACTACAAACATTGTGATGAGCTGGTGATGTACATGCAATACACCGTCATAATGGCATGACATCGTGTCTGGAAACATCCAGTTGATGGAACGGCCAGTTAACTGCCCAGTTTACGTTTTAGTTACTAAAACAGAGGGTTAATGAATTTTCAATACAATTTTTTTTCTTTCAACAACTGTGTGCAATATTAGAATAGGAATAGAGTATGGTCTACCTCATACTTTAGTTTGGGGCAAAACTATACTTTATTGTATAATGTCCTCTATCCCATAATTTTGTATTGCATGAAAATAATTTTATTAGCATTAGGTTTTTTATCTTTGACACAAGCACATGTATGTATTCTGTGCATATTCGAAACTCAAGAGAGGGCGTATTTCATTTAGTTTTTCTTACGATAGATTTCTCAACATGGGTTGGTTGATTTTGGGGTTTAGTTTAAAGCCACTTTCAATTTTTTAAAAACATTTTGGCCGGCTCTGTGGCGTAATGGTTAGAGTGTCGGTGTGGATGGTTGCGAGTTCGAGCCCCGACCGCATCATACCAAAAGACATTAAAAGATGGTACTTGTTGGGGTATTCATGTTCTATCTGCGGCATGATATACCTCCAAGTGAGCTAGCACTATAAAAACTGGTGGAAATCCAGACTAGTACAAGCAGTAAATATCATGCAAGCCATTATGTGAGCGAACAAATCTTGAGAGTGGCTTTAAACCCCAAATCAACCAACCAATCTTTGTTTTCAGAGAATCCAGTTTTCAAAGCGAGATTCGCATGTGATTGCCAAGATGAAGGGGACGTATGTGGAGGAGCCACGACGGAAGAAGGAGGATGAGGAGGTGCCCAGGAAGAAGAAGAAAGGACAGCAAGCCAGGTGAGAAAGGGAGATAATGCTGTATTTCCAAATTCTCTGTTAGTGGTGTAAGATTTCTGGAGGTACAGATAAATAATGCTGAAGGGAACATTTGTTTTTTAAGTCTGGACAGTTTTATTTCTTCAAAAATTTGAGACCGAGATAATCAATATATTACATAACGTAATTCATGTGGTAGTCTTGTCGCAACAATAAAGTGAAATATTCTTGCAAGCAACTCTTATTTCCCAATTTGTTGCATATGGATGAAAGATTCCCACTGCAACGTAAAAGCAATAACTCGCTCATTCACTCACTATTCCACAATACATGTTCTTGATATGCATCTGTGTTTGTAACACTTGTCACCTGAACTATTTCAAACTCAAGTTGTTGCATATGGGTGAAGGATTCCCTCTGTGACGTTAAACAGTAACTCGCTTGCATTAGTTCATTATTGAACGTGGGAAACTACCCAGTTTAAATCGACTAAATGTCATTTGACTGACTCGTATTGATGATCGCATTTAAAGAAGCATTTTGGCAATCCCATTTTAACTTGACGACTGATTTTGTTGCAGGGCGGCAGCTAACCCTCCTCCAACTATCCCAGCAGCCCCACCTGCGGCACCTTTAGGACCCATGCCCCCAGTCGCAGGTAAGGACCCGCAATAAGAATGTCATGTATTTCTCGTTAACAATATCATTCACGGATGGTAGCGCAGACTTCGGAGCCAAAGGTTCACCCTGTGAGCCCGGCATCAATGTTTGCGAAAGTTACCTTGACTGTAGCGTGGCAATGCAGTTATCATCCTTGGTCTGTCAGTACCAGCCGGTGCTCGCAGGTTTACTGCAACATTCAG
>JAUTBT010085376.1:0-11654 GCA_032361225.1 Lepetodrilus schrolli | reverse complement strand
ACGGAATGCGGACTAATACTAAGTTACCTCTAATTCCAGTTTACTGCCGTGCGAAAGACTACACAACAATCAAACTTAGTTCCGATAAAACATGTTGATACGTGACTATGGACTTCTATGGAAGCAATTTCTAATAACAAGATCGATTAGTGTCGCGAACAAAACAAACTTGCCTAAGTACCGCTATCAATTCATATTTAATAAGTATTATCAGTTTGTCAGTGTGGGAGGTCAGGGATGTTAACAGTCATAGTAAACAAATAGGAACAAATAGACTGCTAGAAGATAATATAATTAACGATCAAGATCGAATCATACTAAATTAACTGGATTAACAACTAAGACAGCTGACGAAATCATCAATTAATATATATATATATATATATATATATATATATATATATATAGTGTGTGTGCGTGTCTGTGTGTGTGCGTGTGTGTGTGTGTGCGTGCGTGTTTGTGTGTGTGTGTGCGTGTTTGTGTGTGTGTGTGTGTGTGTGTGTGTGCGTGTGTGTCTGAACATCGATATTACAATAGCTTCTACAGTTATGTGATTAATAGAATGTCACATTCGTGTTCATATATTACTGAATTTATTTTTCTCGTTGACAAAAATGATATTAACCGATCATGGACACGATAAGAGACTGGACTTTCATGAATTCACTACACAGTAATTTCTGCTTGGACAATGCATGTGTGGTAATTAATGGCTGTGCACGGTCAGTGCATGCCACTAACAACCATGGGGAAAATTGACTCACTAATTCCAATATAAATAATTTGCCGCTATAAGCAAACCAACATCCCGGGATTCATATCGGACACTCACCAAGTTTTATTTAATTACTTAATTCCCATTTGAAATAAACAGTAGCTATGCTGTACAGAATGCAGCAGATGTAATTATAATGCTGGGACACATCCACGACAGATATATCGTCTTGGTATATTATTTACTAAAGTCTACATACTGTAATTCAGGAAATTAATGCGAGCAGGATATTAATGCGAAAAATGCGACTTGCTTGACCGGGGAAAAAACATGAATAGATGCCTGGTCGATCGCATTTAATTGTTGTCGCATTTATGTCTAAATTCTTGAGGTCGCATTAAATTAGGGACGCATTAATTTTCTGATTTACAGTACAGATCTAACAAAAATACATTCGATAATGTCGATAACTAACATCATTTTATATCACCGAGTTAAGTTTACATTTAGAACCCAGATAGCATATAGTGAGGCAGATATGTGACATGATTGGGCGTATTGTGATAAACGCATGAAACTTATCACAACACTAGATAAACATATTCTAAGATTATTTAGGGTGGGAGCCAAGCTGAAATATCCCTATTGTGGCTGCCATCTTGATTTACAAAATGGTCACCATTGTTTAAGCAACATGCACATACTTTGCATTTCACATCATATCAAAAGGGCTATTTTCATAAGGGAAAACATTTATTTATGGTTCAGACATTTACATCTTATAACAGAAGTTGATCAGCCATTTTGAACTTCAAGATGGCCGCCGAACAATTGAAAACGTCTGCTTTCAAGGAAGATGGCATTTAAACAGGTGTTAACCCCCAACTCTTGTTGGATTTCACATGTATGAATGGTTATGCACACATTCACTCTCTCTCTCTATTCTGTCTCTATCTCTCTCACTCTCTCTCTATTATTTATCTCACTCTCTCTCACTCTCTCTGTGTTCTTTATCTCACTCTCTCACTCTCTCTCTCTTTTCTTTCTCTATCTGTCTCACTCTCTCTCTCTCTCTCCCTCCCTCTCTATCTCACACACACAAATACTAGTTAAATTCATCAATTATCTTTCTGTAAAATATTACTGTAGACATTATAAATAAGATGATTATAATTTATGATACAGACATACAGACAGAGCCTACACAGGGCAATTTTGATGTAAAATGATTTACCACTAACATATTGTGCCACTACGACTATATATCATAATTTGTTATCATTCTATCATTTGTAATCGATTGTAGCTGATTATTTGGCAAATGTTTCACATTACTGCCATTTCTGTCTAGAGCCTGATTATTCGTTATTTTGTATAATGGTCCCCTTTGGGAAATGTTATGTGTCCCATGTGTCATGTGTATTTATCGCATACCATAGTATCTATAATCTATAACATAGTATAGTATAGGTATTTTAGGAAGAAACAACGCATTATGGCTTTTCTATGTGTATCTTCATAATACATTAGACCCACTGATAATGAGTGAAGACTTGCCAACACATTGTATCAATAGCGTGCATTAAGCATGAGAGTGAAATAATAGCTGGATGAATTGTCCTACTGTAGAACTGTACAATTGTCCTACTGTAGAACTGTAGAATTGTCCTACTGTAGAACTGTAGAAGTGTGTGTGTGTGTGTGTGTGTGTGTGTGTGTGTGTGTGTGTGTGTGTGTGTGTCATCTCTATGGTATACTCTGGCTCACTGTACATTGCATAGATCTTCTGCAACAGCTGATGAACAAAACTAAAAAATGCTGGTATCCACAAACTAGAATTCAGAATAGCTTTGACAAATAGTGTTTAATACAAATGTAATAGTGATTAAATTATGTTTAATACAAATGTAATAGTGATTAATTATGTTTAATACAAATGTCATATTAATTAAATTTGAATACAAATGTTATATTAATTAAATTATGTTTAATACAAATGTAATAGTGATTAAATTATGTTTAATACAAATGTAATAGTAATTAAATTATGTTTAATACAAATGTAATAGTGAGTAAATTATGTTTAATACAAAGGTGATAGTGACTAAATTATTGTTTTACGTCACAGTGGCAATATTTTGCCCATGTATTACAAATAATATTTATTTATACTATATATGGTCTAAAATGAAAAGCAGTATGAAAAACATGCCAAAACAGGTTTGATTAAAATTGGAAGTATATGATTAAATACATAGAATGATATAATAACTGTTTGGTACAAATGGAATTAAAAGTTTGAACTATGAAATATACTCACGGTCAAAAGAAACTTTACAAACGAAAACTAAATTAATTCCCTGAAAACATCAAAATATCCGAGCGTAACCAATTGCATAAACAATCCCCCAAACATAACCAACTTTCTACAGTATATTTGAAACAGAACGTTGCATTCTTTTCATACCGAGCACAAAAAAAAAGAAATCAGAAATCATGTTTTTCACGACCTACAAAATTCACTCGTGCAATAACGGTATGAAAATAAGACAGCATTCTGGTAGGGTATGCATGTGAAGGAAAACCACCAAAGGATTGCCACGACTTACTGTAGAACAACGCGAGCGAGCCATTGGCATGATCCAAATGGGGGCATCTAACGCTCATGTCGCAAGGACGTTTGGATGTTCCAGAGTTGCAGTTGGTAACCTGATAAATCGATACCAACAGACAGGTCGGACCTCGGACAGGCCAAGAACGGGTAGACCACGAGTCACAACTCTACGGGATGACCGATACCTACGAACATTACACCTACGTAATCGTTTCCTGACGGTGACGTCATCAGCGGCAACGGCATTCGGCCACCGTGTGACTAGACAGACCGTGACAAGAAGATTACGTGCTGCTGGTATCAGAGCCTACAGACCATACCGTTTTCCGATGAGAGTAGGTTCTGCCTATTCCGTGGGGATGCGATAGTAAGAGTGTATCGACGTAGAGGAGAACGTACAACCCGTTGTTGCGTTAACGAAGTCTAACCTTTCGGAGGTGGTAGTGTAATGGTGTGGGGAGACATCTGTAATGATCAGACCACCGAACTTCTCATCATTGATGGCAATCTTAATGCCCAACGGTACAGGGATGAAGTCCTAAGACAAACTATCTACGTCAAATCTCATAAAAATGCCTTGTCCCTAAAATCTGAAACTCTTAAATTGCTTGCTATGTAAATTCATTCTCGACACTATGATTACGTTTGTTTGAATATGCATAAATACATTTGGTGTTAATGTGACTGTGTAAAGTTTTTGCTTTTCACTTTGAAAAATATACTCTGCTAAAATAGAAAATAAATAGAAGCAATTGTGCTTCTATTTATTTTCTATTTTAGCACATTCTATATACAACATATCAACGGGATTATATTAAATCTACGAGTATATTTTTCAAAGTGAAAAGCAAAAACTACCAAGTAATATCCTGTTTTATTTTGTTTCGTTAGGAAGTTTGAATTGTTGGTACGATTATTGAATATATGTAATTTATCTTCAGATCAGGAACATACATAAATCCTGTGTTTAAAAACAAGCTCAGGTTCTTCTGAATCAATTTTTGTTCCATTCATTTCATATTAGCCCTTCACGTTTATTTCCATCTGTATTTGAGATAACTTTGACATTGCACGTATCACGTCTACTTTTATTTGAAAGAGAAATATCGGTAACTGTATATTTATACATGACGTTATATCGAAAGGCATAATTATTTATAGCTTTAGTTGATTCCTCTGTTTATTTTAATTATTTTAGTGATTTTAATGTATAATGTTTTACCAAACGATTGCGTAACACATCGAACAGAACAGAACTTTATTCCTCAAAAATCACACATAATGACATAGAGGACATAAAAATGCAAAATATTATATTTCAAATAAGACTAATTCTCCAATACCATGCTGTCAAAGTAATATTCCAGACAATGAATATCTTACGAAAGTGTATTATTCACACTTCTATCTGTACGTATAGCTAACTACTACACGTATACTCAACATTGTCTAGTTGCGCTTGAATATTAAACTATCCCTACCTGATAACGAAACTGCAAGGCACAAACTATTTAAATTTTCTTTTCGAGATAAATTCTTTACATTTTATATTTCAAGTATGAACATTGACGAATTTGCTGTATAGCCTTGGGAAAAAAAAACACCTTATTTTACCATTTAATTATACAACTGTCTAAGCCCTGAAAATTCAAAAGGTAACGAAATATTCTAAAGTAACGAAACAATTACTTTCGTTTTTGTTACAAAAATATCAACTATTAACTATTAACTAGAAGTGAATGAGAACTTTCTGCTTTGTCATGTACCTGGAGTTACATAACCACCACATAGTTACACAAGTTACCTTGTGAACCATGAAGAATTCACTTCAACGGGCGGTTATAAATATGTCTAACTGAACTGTAACAATTCAATTTTCCTAAGTGTCTAACAATGCAATCTAAACTGTACGTTAATTCTTAAAGCAATCATTACTCGAGCACATGTAAGTCGTAGGATTAGCTCACAGCAGAATCCATGAAAGTTGATATTATCCTGGATTAGTAGTTAACGATATATGATCATTCTTATGGATTAGATGGGGGTCCGATAACACTAACCTTCCACATCATAGCCTGCTGTTATGGGGGTGAACTCGCCTCGTGCCCGTCTCCTAGTCTGACCGCCTGGAAGGGAAAGAGAAGAGGGCTTTCTGGCGCTTTTTAAAGATAAGTGAGGGGGACTAAATATAGAACCCTGCATTAGCAACTTTGAATGTCAAGAAGGAAATCATTAACTGATTACGGTGTTCCATCCTGTTTTCAAAAATATCAATGAAAAGGCTGTAAATTTGAATTTGTGAGCTAGATAAAGATTTTCGTTGGCGGGTTTAATTACTTGAGGATAAATGTGAACAATGGCTTTACAGCCGTGCTATCCTATGCGTGACCGCCGCCCGTTGATCTCAAACAAACCACCTCAATCAGATAAGTATCACGGGATTCCTATAAAACATTAAGTCGGGGTTTCTTTAATTCGACGGTGAATGGACAATTCTGTAGGCGCTGGTGCCATTTGTTTGCGTGTGGGAGGATCCGCATTAGCGCTCATGAAGTATCAATTAACGTGCCCGCTGGGAACACACCAAAGGTGACACCGGTAGCCGTTACCCTCGTCACGTGACTCAGCTCCGCACATAACGGTACCGACCAGTCTTCGATCTCATTGGATAAGATTCTCGAATAATATTTGGATACTAGACTCACCAGAGCCGAACTGTTGGAACATGAGAACTTGAAGTTTGTTTGACAAATACAGCAGTCGTCAAGGAAAGTATTCCCATACTGTTGTGAATATGCCTTCCAAACAATCTCATGACATTTTGCATTAAGGGATGATTGGAAAAACATGTACTTGTAATTTATGGCCCGGGAGTTTTAGAATCCGCAGTAACTATGTAACAACTACAAGACTATTATCAATAAATGCTGTACATTTTAATAACGTAATCCAGTTTTAAATGATTATTGTCATGTGATGTCACCGTATTTCCGGAATCGAACCGATGCGAATGGAATAATTCTACGGAAATTATATAATTTAGCAGCTGATGGTTGTACGGAAGACTGATTCTTAATGGTACATAAAGGTTATAGCTGATGAGGGAATTTTAAGACGTAATGCTGCATATAGGTGCGTTAAAAACGCATACAATCACAGATAGTTGACCTACATAGTTGATAGGCGAAGGTTTAGGGGGCAGACCACAGTTTATCATGTAAATAAGGTTGCTTTGAGCGTCTACTGGTGGAAAACTGGGGCTTCAGTCTGTTATAAGCTCATATTCCCTTGTATAGAATGGTTCCATGATGCATAAAACAGATACAAAAGTTTGCCATCCATGTTAAGAATTGGTCAAATGCACTCAACGGCTGGCACTGTATATCATCCAGAACATACATGGCTGGAATGTTGCAGGAAGTGACCTCACAACCCCACACTACTACTTCCGAGTAGAAAGGGTAGCGATATGAATTTAGATTGAAATTAAACCCCACTTCATTTGGACCAGAATTCCATTCATATTACACAAAATACAAAGACACTAGAGCACAGACAATGAAACATATGAAACATTTAGTTTTTAAAAATAACTAATTGGTCACAATTGATATTGAGAAACTGTGGAACGCCCCCTTACTTGAACATATATATGAAGATACTGTTTAAAACATAAAAAGACAGCGGGGAAGTCATTAAAAGTAAAGCTGATGTCATTCATCATAAAATACCTTTGGTATTAACTCATTGTATGCACATTTAGATAAAGCTAAAGTGGCGCAAGAGGTATGATTTGTTTTCACTCAGACAAATGGAGCTTTACCAATGTTGGGCGCCATTGTAACCAAGGACCGTGCCGACCCTGGGATTTGAACCAGAGTTGTTGGAGTTCGAGTCCAACGCTCCACCGACTGAGAAAAAGCGGTAACCTCGCTGGCCGAGACCAATACGAGAATCTTATATCCAACCTAACTACACATTCATAACTATAATGTATGTTCCCCATAGCTCAAACGACAATAGCTCAAGTTTGACCGTCACATTGTTTAGCGAATTATTAATTCTAAAACTGTATCCAAAGTACGTAAATGTTTACCTACGGAATGCAATGTTAGTAAATACATCGTATAGTAATAACAGCATAAAACCAGGTCTAGAGAACATAAATATATACTTGACGGAATTAATAATTCGCACATAAACACGATGGAGTCGCCTTTGGTTATAACATATTGAAAATATAGATGTCTGACAACATGATAATGCCACTCTCCTATTGGAATCTATAGGTGGTCCTCCAAAGCCATCAGAACATGACGTATATTGAGGACCAATGATTGGCATATTACGATCTCTGCTGGGCATCGATGTTAGTCATGTCTGGCTAATCAGGTTGTAGTTAATTAACAGACACGAACCAATGATAAGTCAACCTTTATAGACCGAGGTATACTTTCGTACAGATGCCCAACGTATCTCAGAAACGACGACTCTATCCTGGTTATTATGTTTCTGAGATGTTAAGCACACCTTGTATAGAGGTCAGAAAACAAGGCATGTGTACTTGCCTAGAAGTAAGCATTTAGATATAATTGTCCGCGTTATCTCCCTCCATAGGCGCAATTTGGAAGATACCATACAATGACCACAACCCTGTCAATGACCACAATTATGTCACTTGCATTACGCATATACAGTAACATTAAAGCAGAACTAGTCTGTTCGACGTAAATGGAATTATCCTTGTATTTAGGGAGTGAAAACACCAAGGTACATCAGAACCAGTCCGCTTACAACACCACCAACACACAGAGAACCGGATAGTTTTCATTTTAGTCCGCATACAGCTGGGATTAAACGGGATTTTACCTAAAATATGAACTGATCCGTGTTCTGTTAAACTAAATATCATCAAAATATATAATGTTTGTATGTACTCATAATTAACCTTCTTGACCGAAATGTTTACTCTTACAGTAATTAATTAAATGTGTTGTTCTGGACACTGGACTGAATATTTCACATTTTGGAGAAGTGTGTCCCTGGAGCATTTTCATGACGTGATATCTCAAAAACTAGAGCATCCAGAAAGCTGAGATTATCGGGATCTATTGTCAGTAATATCGTAGACAGGATTCTGAAAATCAAAATGGCTGCATATATTATTTGAGCCACTTGATGTATAACTATTTCTAATAGATTGTTTGACCCATAAAATGTGTGTCTAGACATCATACTTAAGCTAATAGGAGTCTTAAAAGCTGATATCTGAAAAAGCTAATTTCGGTTGGCGGCCATGTTGAAAAACGGCGGAAATGCACAGTGCAACCCGAGGTATTTCTTGGTAACATGTAAATTATCCCCTGAATAAAATGATACCACTGTTGGAAGTTCGGGGGGGGGGTGCATGGTAGACCCTCCCAGCCCATGGACTAAAATGATATTTTCAAAATAATTAAAGTGAACATTACGTGTTGTCCTTATTAGATAGTCTACGAATTGTATTTTCAAATAATAGAACGTACATTTATAAACATCGATTGCCATTAGAAACAGGTACGTGTAGGTGGATTCAGATTGCTAGGGGGAAACATGGACATTGTAATCTTTGTCTAATATCCAATAGATGAATTATATCACTTTTTATTAATTTTTCAATCTCTCTCAACTTTTAAAGCATGATATTTACCCAATTAAAGCAAAAACAACCGTCAACGTTCAAGCTTATGCTAACTTATTTGCATGCTAGTTCATCCGTACATAAGAACTGTATGTACAGATGAAAGATGCTGTGTTCATGAAGGTGGGAATTAAGACAAACTTTGATATTTCAAGTACCACGTTTACATTCCGTGTCTATAAAACTGCTCGCAAATTAAGGGTCAGTTAGTTATCGTGAACTTAATTCAGCCCCAAATAAAGCCCTAATGAACCTCCTGGCCGTCAATTACATTTAAGTGCTTGTATCTAAGATAAACAGACCGGTCAATGATCGTGTGAAGATGTCAAACATTTTTACAACAGAGTTGCACGATACGACATCTTGAGGACGAATGTACGGCAAAGTGGCGATTATGAGCAATGTACAGAGTGTGCGTGGTATGTGCAAGTTTGAAGTACTGTGTTCTGTACGAAACAGCGTAACTCTAACACCCTGTTCGCATGCGCAACATTTGCTCAGTGGTGTAAAGTTACATATACGTAAATATTCATACGTGCGTAAAAATTAATTTGCTATGCGTTCGCATGTCAATTAAGCAGGGTTGGTAAAATAGTATATAAAATACTAAAATATTAAATATGTATATGCAAACATTCCGAACAACCAAAAGGAACTTCCATACCTCGTATTTACATAGAGGAGCGTATAGTTTTAATATATTTCTGAATGCTCCAATGGTCAAAGGGAAGGTAACTGCAATGACTACTCTGTACAATCTTTTCCATTTAATTCTACATTGCCGATGGGTGTCAGGCATGTTTATTCTACCGTGGAGCAGTAAACTAAATTTTAGAGATACAAACGCGATGATATGTATTAGTGAATATACTTTGCATTATTAGCTCAAATTCCGTCAAAACTACCAGTTATAGCTGTGATTATATGCTTTGAAAGCTGCCAAACTAGAAAAGCACACGTGTGTATTATGGCAATGCGTTCGCATGACACGGGGCAAATTTACACATGTGCAAAAATACATTTGCATGACCTCCAGATCACATGAAAATTTACTCCTGGTGTAAATTTGCTTACGTGTGTAAGTGCGTTCGCATCACACGTATATATATTTTTTATTTTATTTTGGATTGTTTTTAAAAAAAAGTCGTTCACTTACGTCACGACTTGTCAGTTTAGGGCAGGAGGAAACTCGCAATATCCGTAGCAATGAATGTTGCAGTGAACCTGCGAGCATCGGCTGGTACTAACAAGACCAATGATGATAACTGCATAGCCACTCTACAGACATCGCATCCTATCAATATCGCGTCAGAAAGGTAACTTTCGTGAACATTGATGCCGGGGCCCCCGGGGCGGGATTTGAACCTGGAACACACGTATGTAAATTTGCACACCGTATGCAAAAGCGTGTATGCGAACGGGGTATTAGGTAACTATATTTCCATTCTTAGCCATAGACTACACCATTACTAAGGTTGGAGTTACGGTTTACTTTGAGTTACACCGTTTCGTACAGGAGAGTCCAGTACAATGCTGTCTTACTGCAACGATTACTTTCATTCTTTCATCAGCTGTCGTTCTGTCGTTCGGTATCAGGTCTAGACACGATTCCATAGTGGGACAGACGTGTTGCCAGCTGAGAAAGAGAACAATTATTTGTTATCAGCTTTACGCTCGGAATACGTGGACGGACGTGGCCGTGGTACAAATACCACTGATTACAGTTACCTTTAATTTGGTGGGATTTACTGTGGATTTTACTTTTGACATTTTATCGGACTCTGATGTGAAGGTTTGATACAGAGTCGTAAGTGATACGCTTCGACAAATGCACATATCAACATAATTGTATTACCGCGATACCCGAAGCATTGTAATATCACGTAGAATGTATTTGTTGAATACTAAAAGACAACCGTATTGCCAACAATCTCTCCGTCCCCAATCTCCTAAAGGACGTGTACCTTCAGTGAAATATTTAGCTATACTGTGATCTTCTTTCAAGTCGTAACTTTTGTACATCTATCTTACCTTCATTTAACAATTTTACGTTATACGTGTATTTTGTGTTTATTATACATATATGAATGTATGCATTTATTTTACTAGTCTATATACCAGTATACCTTTTACTTTGTTTCACTTGAATCCTATTTTGTTAACTTGTGCATGTGATACGGTAAATAAATTAAAAAAATTAAATCCTTTGTTTTATACTCCCTTCAAACTACGATGAAAGGGTCAACACTGAGTCGGTGAACCGGAAAAGCGTAACAGATTTAGTGAATAGATTAATGATTAAATTCGCAAGCAGAGCTGGGATAAAAACATTAATTACATACTTAGCAATGAAAGACTGAGATTTCTCACTCCGAGAAAAGTGATATCGTCACTGCAGTGACGAGAACAGTTTTATCATTACTGCAGTGACGAGAACAGTTTTATCATTACTGCAGTGACGAGAACACCTTCCGGTACTACTGAACCAACGATGCCGACTGCCACTTTCGTCAGTTCATCGTATGTGTTTGATCAATTTTATACACCACGTTAAACATTTACGATGTGTCAGAGTTGTACCAGTTGTTTGTGTTTGTCGATTAATTGAATATATTCTGTTTTGACTTCTATTTGTCGTTAAAACT
>JAUTBT010085375.1:0-11656 GCA_032361225.1 Lepetodrilus schrolli | reverse complement strand
ACATTCACATAATGCTTCGTTATATCAGTAACATTCACATAATGCTTCGTTATATCAGTAACATTCACATAATGCTTCGTTATATCAGTAACATTCACATAATGCTTCGTTATATCAGTAACATTCACATAATGCTTCGTTATATCAGTAACATTCACATAATGCTTCGTTATATCAGTAACATTCACATAATGCTTCGTTATATCAGTAACATTCACATAATGCTTCGTTATATCAGTAACATTCACATAATGCTTCGTTATATCAGTAACATTCACATAATGCTTCGTTATATCAGTAACATTCACATAATGCTTCGTTATATCAGTAACATTCACATAATGCTTTGTTATATCAGTAACATTATAGCGTTGTAATAACATTGTACAAAATTGTATAACATTATATTATGTGTTTGCTGGGACACTGTTGAATGCTTAATTGTCACTTTTGTCAAAATATTTCTTGTGGACAATGCATACATTTATTAAAATGAGTTGTAGAAATTTGAAATATTTTATTTTGATGCTGCCTAATCATTCTGTTCTATGTTTGTAATTTTATAGATACGTTTATATAATCTTTTTTTTTAAGAAATATTTATTTATTTAATTTCTAAAAATAATTTTACTGAAATGATTGTAATGATATTCAAGATGATTTAGTAAAGCGTCTTTTAATTTTCAGATATGAAGATTTCGCCAGATGATAAGACGATGAAGAAGAAGCAGCCGTTCATGGACAGAATCTCGGAGGGCAGCGAGTCTGACCGGTCCGGAGCATCTGTGAAGGGAAGAAAACTCCCAGCCACAGTGAAGGACAAATCCGAGTCCAGTGTTTCGGAGGCAATAGAGGAATTTTCTCAGTCTGAGCAGACTTTGTCTGGAGTGATTCGGGTGAACACCGACCTGCCAGCCCGCGCCGACACGGTGAACGAGCGGAGTGTTGATGACGATGACGACCAGTCCTACAGTATGAGTTTCACAGGGAGCATCTCGGCCAGTACACACCAGTCAAAACTACCTCACAGTGTCCACAGTGTCGTGGACAAGACCGATCAGGAAGCAGTGACCGAACAGATCGACGAAGCCTTCTCGGTGCGATCCGACCACACAGCGTCTCTGCCGCTGAGAATAGACTTGAACAAAGACGTCAGTGTCAGAGCCAGTGAGAAATCCTACACAACGGGGATTCCTGAGTCCGACAGTGAAAATGAGATCAAATCCCACCATACGCTCTCCACGAAATCCGAGGGCACGCTGTCACGTCCTTCCAGCGAGAAATCAGTGGCAAGTACGAACTACAGCCAAGACTTTGAGGAGGAGGATCTGTCTGAGTCGGACCACACTCCGGTGGCCAAGATTCAAGGAGCGGCTCTGCCCAGCATCAAGTCCGGAACCGGCCGAACCGAGGAAGACATCAGTGAACAAATATCCGCCAGCCTTCCGTCTATCTCGGAGAAGAGGTCGTTCCACCGGCAGGACACTCTGGACAATGTCTTGCTGGCTGACATCCTGGGAGGACTGGAGCAGGACGAGGACAAGACTCCGACAGAGACGCCTCGGGAAGCTTCTCCTCTTCTAGGACAGGAGGAGAATAGCCTGCTGCTTCTGACCGATCCTCTGGCAGACTTCACCATCGGCAACAAGGTCCTGGTATGGGGGAGGAAGAGCGGCACACTGATGTACAAGGGCAAGGTGGACTTTGCCCCCGGGATCTGGGCCGGAGTGGAGTTGGACAAAGCCGACGGTGACATGGACGGAACCTCCGGGGGTCGGGAGTACTTCTCATGTCCGCCCCAGCACGGAGTTCTCGTCCATGGCAGCGACATATCACAGATGGCCGATCTCGACGGATTTCTGCAGGACGTGAAAACTCCCAATGAGTCGGATATTTCGGCTGCCACAGAGACGGATCACGAGGTCATCGGCGCTACCGAGAAAGTGGAGTCGATTCCGTCCAGTCCGCCACCCTCCCACGGAGCCAAGAAGTTGAGGGATATGAATGCCATGGCAGACGACATCACGGACAATCTTACTGCTTCCATTGTGAAAGACTCTGTCGAAACCATCGGAAAGATCGCTGCTAAACAGGGTCCCCCGCCAACCCTGCCAAAACCCAAAGTGAAGAAACAGGTTGTGGCTGTCGACAATGGAGAGGAGGCCAAGCCAGAGTTTCCTCAGGAGGTGAAAGCCAACAAGACCACTGACGTCGTGATGGACAAAATGCTCAGCGAGGCCATCTCCCAGATGGTTTCTATCAGGAACAAGCAACGAGGTCGGAGTGGAGGCGATGCGGAATCCAAATCCCCGACGTCGGGTCTTGTCAATGGACATCTCAGTTCCTCGGAACTGGAGGCCTTGCCGGGAGCCAAGACTAAGGGACAAGGCAAAGCTACGGGGAATACAGACATCTTGGTTCTGGACCACGACAATGGCCTGGTCGAGCGACCTCAATCTCCACTACCTGGAGAGGTAGGGGACTTGTCTTTAACTTTATGTATTGTTTTCATATACATTGTAGAATTTTCCTAGAATATGAAACTAGTCAAAACCTTTAAGCATTTAGATTTGTTATAAATGTCTGTGGGTGTATATTGTGTTGTGTTATGTTGTATGTGTGCGTGCGTATGTGTGTTTTGTGTGTGTGTGTGTGTGTGTGTGTGTATGTGTATGTGTATGTATGTGTATGTGTGTGTGTGTGTGTGTGTGTGAGTGTGTGCGTGCGTGCGTGCGTGCGTGCGTCTAAAAGTAGCATAGTCCAAGGAAATATCGCTGGTTGGAATAGGTCATTGCAATTGTCATTATTCACATTATATTGATTGGTAATATTTAGACTACCCGAGTTCTTCCTACATTATTGACAGAGCTACACATGTCTGTACACTGGTGTTGCATCTGCTAACTATGTGACATGTCTCTACATTGTGTGGTTGCATCTACATTCAACAGTTCCATCTGGTAATCATGTTGTACATTGCGTTGTTGCAGGCGGGTCTCGAGGATCTGGACCAGGACATCTCAAATCTGCTGGGGATGGAGAACGAATACATCGATGATGACATGGGCCTGGTCAAACCTCCTCCTCCATACCCAGGTGGCTCCGACCAAGTTCAAGGTCAGTGTTGGTGACGAGAGTGCTCTCCCATGGCATAGCAGTTTTTACATATCTCATAGTATTGACAATCATCACGAATACAGAAAGTGACATTAAATAGCATTGACCTCCACTATTGCTCTGACGTAATTGTTATTAGAATCATAATTATGAGAATGACAGGAAGAAGTCTGTATATGTACATATATACATTCTTATAGTTCTCATCCACTGTGAGACTATAGTACTCTCGTGAGTGCCTGATCGCTATGTATAAGAGATAGCTGCGAGAGTACTATGGTCTCGTAGTAGATAGCAGAGCTTCAAGAGATGATACCCAGTTCACTTGTCAACACTAGCTAGTGTTACAGTCAGTATACCATGACCAGCAAACTGCCAGTAGTTCTCAAGGCCAATGTAAAGTGCCCAATAATTAAAGTAATCTAATAATCTGGAAATTTAGGATTTCTTAGGCTTTTTTTGTCATCATTATGTTAGTTTTGTGCTCTCCATGAAGTGTTTGTGTGTGTTGCAGGTGCAGAAGTGTTGTTGCCACCTCAGCCCCCGGAGGAGGTGGTGTACATCGTGCCCCACCAACAGGAGGAGGTGGAGGGTATCGTGGCCGATGCCATCGACATCTACTGGAACTGCCGGCGGTGTGGCGAACCCATTGACAACGTGGAACCCCCTGACGATTACTTCCGCTCCACCGAGAACGGCCGCGACGTGGAGAGCCGCAGCCGGCGAGTGTTCAAGCAGCTTCTCTTCGACCTGACAGGGGAGATAATCCGTGAGATCTACCGGGATGAGAACGAGGTGGAGCCGCAGGTGTGGCAGAAACCTCGGAGGCGACATCACAAGTATTACAAAGGACTCTCGCCCCCGACAACCGTGGACAGGCTGAAGCCCGTGGTCCTGTGCGCGGTCAGCGACATAATGGGACTGAACGGGACCCGTGGCTCGGACAGCGGCCTGAACAAGTGGAATGTACGGAAGAAGCGGGACCACGTGGACAACATCCTGGTGCAGGAGCTCCGCGTGGAGGAGCCCAGTTGGGTCGACTACGACAGTGACGAATTGTCCGTCAAGATGCAGCTCACCGACACCATTCTGGACTCCCTGCTCACAGACACTGTCTCCACTTTAAACAAGATCTTCCAAAAACGGCATTATCGCTCACAGGAAAGCTAGTAGGGGTCGTGGGTGCCCGAGTGTCTGTAGATTGGAAGTTAAACGTGGTTGTGAGACACGTGACAGCTCGTGACATTAATAGGGTAGAGTATGGCCAAAAGGTTGAGCTCATCAGTTCCAGAGGCATTCTGAATAATAGTTCACTGCAACTCCAGGCCTGAAGGTTTCCATGAATATCGTATATTCTATACCACATCAACATGAAGATGAGTACGTAGATCTGAGAGGAATAACGCATTGTGGCTTAACATCCAATACAGAAGCTAGCCAGTTCTGGTGCAGGCTCCCATTAGTGATACACAGTCCAGCTAGAGATACAATGAAGAGGCACAGTCTAGTCCAGAGAACAGTGAAGGGTCTGTTGGAGCGAATGCCTGCCCACTCCATGAAGACGCAGTCTCGGAATTCCTCGCGAACTAGGCTGACCAAATTCAGAAATGAAACTCAAGATGGAGGTGGAACACAAGAGTTCACCATCCAGGAAACGTTCACCACGATGTTTGTTCCCAAGAAACCTTGCCGCTGTCCCAAGGGAGACCATTCCTGCAGTGAAATGCCAACAGTGTCTGGTGCCTGTACACCGCTGATTTCAAACGTTCCTGAAACCACCTGTGGCTACCAACTCCTCCCGAGCTGATCCAGGCAGGGGGATTGATCTGAGCGACATGCAATACAGTGTCCGTGCTGGGGGAGAAGCCTGTCTGTGATACGTTGTCCCATGTGGATGTAGTCCAGCTCTAGTTCCGTTGACACACATGGAGTTTGACGAGGTCCGAGACGCACCTCGGACTCCAGACATGATTGTGTGGACGTTCCTGACAAGTAGGGGTCTGTCAAACACCCTTATTCTCTTCCATGACTGTGATGCATCTTATTCTGACCTCCCCTACCCCCATTTCCCCCAAAGACACAGGTTCAAATTGTACATATGTGGTTATTTATTGATCCAAACCGACTCCACGATGTTGTGGACCCACAGTTGTAGCAGTAGAAGCGTGATGTGTATCTTCCTGTACCATATGTATCTTGGTACACAATATTCTTACCTAGATTAATTGAGTGTCTTGAGGTGTGACTGACTTTCTTCCCGAACTAGAAATGCCAAAGTCAGCCACACTTGATATGATATACATCATAAGATCAATCCATTAAGTATTTATGAGATTTTTCCACAAAATATTAATAATTTCTCTCGCAAATAGTCATCGATCCATGCAATCAATCCAACTTCTACATCTTACATTGATATTGTCCTAGAATCTCTCATTGAATCTCCTCTTCATTGCAGCCTTGAGCTTTGCGAATAATTCATCCAATGAAGTATGACTATGTTGTGTTTAACCGTCTCCCTGCTGGAGGCAACCAGAGATGCCCTAATGACCAGTGCCTGTGTCTAATCCAGCAGGGAGAGGGTTAATTGCATGTATATTTCCGACACTGACAGACTGTCCTCCAGTCTGTGACATCTCTGCTTCCATGGTGTCTGTAGATAGTTGTACATTGGTGTCTTCAGTGTATGTAGTATCCCTGTTGTACAACATTTCCAAGACCCAGTTGTCCAAAGTGCAGCTTTAAGATGGCCAGTAGACACATTGCCTTGATTGTATTTTTTTTTATACCTCTACGTTGTTATGTCTCTGTGAAGCAGCAACTTCAACATTCCTCATATGATGGCGTTATGTAATGAATTGACTTCGCAGTAATCTACATTAATAGTGGCCTACGTTGCCACTAGCCTACATAGGCAGCAGGCTACATTAGCAATGGCCTACAGTGGCCTACATAAGCTGAGGCACTGGATCAGTCTGAAATCCCTGGTTCTGATCTGCATCTGTATCTCTATTGACTGTCTCGGTTCTCTTGCCAACAAATATTGGGAGTGTCTCATCTCCAGAAATATATTCCGTCCAGTTTGTGAAGTTGGTTGAAGAAGCAGGGGCAGCTGTTTGAAATCTGTATGATGTGTACGCATTATCAGCTGAGTGTCGGAGGTTTCCTGACTGTCTTTTGATGGAAACCACCCACACTCAACCCACAGTGGCAGTCGTCTCACACCTACAATGGCTGCAACAGGGTTGGCTGCTGTGTTCAGACTGCAATACTTATCTCTACGAAGTGCTACATAGTGCTACAGTAGCCATTCAGCCAACACATGGTAGTACTACGTAGCACTACTTTTTACTTCGGCTTTTGAGCCCGTAGTGTTTTGTATGAAATAGTAGGGAAAACCCAAAGCATGAAGGGAATGGATTGCACACATGTGCAAACCGATTTCCTGGTATTTTCCTAAGGAATCGTTCAACCAGCCACTACTTTGTAGAAAAGTAGCATAGTGTAGTGTAGAGAAATGTATTGCAGACTGAACGCAGCCCTGGTCTGGTTTGCTCAATTACTGGAATGTCTAAAGGGCTGGGAGACTGTACATTGCCCCTGCTTTCACTCTGCTAGTCTTGCAAACATTTAGGAGTGATCTCTCTTTTTATCAAAATGTATACACCTCTGTCCAGCTAGTCTCCACCGCCTTGCTTGCTCTTGCAATCATCTGTGCACTCTCTGTCTACAGGTGTTATTGTGCCTTCTATACATCCTGAACTAATTGTAATCAGATTTCATGGTTTCTGAATTTTTAGAAGATGTACATGATAAAGTGACACCAAATGGTGAAACTATACACAATGGTGTATTCCAATGCTCTCTGCTCTTGAGGACTACTCTTCTAGGTGCACACGTTATGAACTTGCAATCCAAACCATTGTTATTTAACAGTACCGACAAAATATAATCAAACATATATCGGAATGGGTGTTTACTGCATTAGATATTTAATGCGCCATTCTAAATTACCCAAAGTTTCCTGTGTGCCTTTACTATCATCATTTCTGTCAGTCAGTCCAATTGCTCTTCTAATTATCACAATTTCATTATTTATTTTGTCGCTTAATATGGGTTCAATATTAATGTAGTGAAGTAAATTGAGGATCTCATATGAGTGGTCAGATATTATTGAATTTATTAAAAGAGTTGGCAAAACTAAAATCTTTTAACTTTATATTCGAAAGATTAAGTCCCAAGAAGCTTTGATATCGCGTATGAATACAATTATAAAAATCCATTGTGTTATTGCACTAGTGAAAATATTTATATTTATAGCATGGGTTTAATGTACTCCCAAATTCCTAATGTTATGTAGTAAACATGGTAACAGTGGTGGTACGGCATTAAATAAATGATTATTTACCAGGAGGACCAGTTATGTAGTCTGTGTCAATGTCATATAGTCTCCGATTCGTATTGGATTGGGCATTGGACATTTAGATCTAAATTTAGAACTCTAAATGTTGCATTCTCATCTACACGTGCATTCTGGCTTTACTACGACAAAACATTTTACATAGCAAAGTTTTAATTACACTAACTTATAATAGTAATTTATTCTCTTCTTTTTCTATGATTTAATATTAATAAGCATAAGTATGTAACATCATGATAAACTTAGTGAACTAGAGTGCGACCCATAATGTAGACCTAAATGATATTAGAGACATGATCCTTGGAGAATAGCTAGATGTCACTTATCCTGGAGGTTATCCAGAGGATTATTCAGGGTGTTATCATAAGTATTATTCATCGGGGTGTTATCTAGGGTGTTATCATAAGTACTATTCTTCAGTGTGTTATCTAAGGTGTTATCCAAAGTATTATTCTTCATTGTGTTATCTAAAGTGTTATCCTAAGTATTATGCTTCAGGGTGTTATCTAAGGTGTTATCCTAAGTATTATTCTCCAGTGTGTTATCTAGTAAGTAGGTCCAATGCACATCTTATGGAGTGAAACTAGTTTTCTACTTTTAGGAAAAATAATAACTAGGTAAAAGATTTACAGTCTGATGCCTCAAGTGTTCTAGACTTGTAGGATTATACAGTATTTGTAGTCTTGTCCCCTGTAATGTTATAATGTGCACAGTCCAGGCTTCAGATTCAGGCATTATTTGGAATGGATCATTATTTTGTGTAGGGGTGTAGCATGTCGGCCATATTTAAAAATAACTATATGCAGTAGCTTGGCAATATATTCCTATGGCATGCAGAATATTCTTGTATTTCTCTTCTCTACAACTGGAATCGATTTAAATGAATGGCGTGGTATTTTCTTTATATAAATCTGATTGGCTCACCATGTTGACCCTCATCTAGTAATGTATGCACAGATTTATTTAGACAAATCTGAAGACAGCAACATAGGCTTTTTGTATTTGTTTGTAGTTTGTGTGTACACAATTCTCACTATCAAATATGAGTTTGTGAACAAAATTAAGTCAGTTTGCGAACAAAATTTAGAGCTCTATAATTTGCAATGGTGCACTGAATGAGTTATTTGGGTTTGGTTAAAATAAAGTTGACATGCATTATTGACATGCATTATTGACAGTTGTTAAGGTTATGATCACAAGTAACACCACATTGGTATGAATTTGCCAGTAAAGCAATGATTTTATTTTGTAGTCGCGATAATCTGGCGGTGGCTACGCTACTCCAGATCACCGTGGATCTGTCACCTTCCAGAACATTACGTTTCCGATATTCGGGGTTTCTGTGTATTGCCATGTTGCCTGATGACATTTCTAGTGCTGAAAGTGTGGTATGCGAGCATGTGCTGATGTTGTAGTTGCCGTCACCAATGACAGCGATGCCACTCTGTATTAATAAACACACCTTGGTCTTTCTCTGCATTTAACCACATTACAATAATTGATAATGTTGAAAGAAAGAAAAATCCATTTAGATAGTTAATTGTCATAAGAGTTAAGTTTTCATGTTACAGTTTTTAATAAGATATTTAGTAATAGAAATGAAATTGCTGCATAGAAAATTATCATCCATAAGACTCTATTGTAGGTGAAGGTAATCACACCATGTAGTAAATTACAAAATAAGTTATTCCTACTCATTCATCGCATTCATGTATTAACTATGAATTTTCAAGTGTAATCGAAATGTGCATATATAATATTATATGTAAGAAGTAATATTGAACATTTTGTACTTGTATATTTTTATATTTTTGATGTACATAATGATAGTAGCTCAAACTGTGCGGACAATGTATTCTGTATAAACCCATTCATAACTGTCTGTGTTTGCTTCTTTATTCAGCTTTATGCATTTTACTGGACATATTGAACAAGTTTGCCTTTTTGAATCCAAGACACTTTTGAAATTTAATTGAAAATAAGTTTTTGCCACTAAAACTAGTAAAAGAAATACAAAATGAAAAAAGCAACGGAACTTGATGTGATTGACATAGACCATAGCTTGTGTAAAGGATGTTGGAAGCATTTGTATTTATGATTTTGGTCTATATGATTAAAACAGATGTTTGTAATTTTGGAAAAGACAATTAAAAAATATTTTGTAAAATTATTAAAGAAAATAAATGATAAAAATAGTATTGTACACAGACCAGAGTAAACATTTCAGTGTATGATTCAACCAGCTGGAAGAAGTTTAAAATATACACCTGGATAAAAGTACCCCCATATTTATCCCAACTTTGTTGTTGGAAATGTGTTATAACTTTTGAAAGAGTAAACATAGTTTATCCAAGTTAATAGTGTTTGTTTGTAGGCATATCTGACAATTAAAACAAGCAAATGATGGTAGTGTTAGTAATACTTGATTACTATTAGAACCTGTCTATAATTGTTATGGATTTGGCAAAAATAAATCATGTTAAGAGTTTGTTAATCAAAGGTGCATGAAAGGTCACAGGTTTGAAACAATATCTACACATTTCATATTTTACAATGAGTTCATTCCACTAGTAAGGTATGTATTTGCCCTGTGCACTATGGCTGCTTCAACCCTTCTTCGTATCACCCCAGCGATTTGTTGGACATGCTCCATCGGTGTTTGCTGCCACTCGCAGAGTAAAGCGATTGGTACTGGAGAAATATTACTTTGCACAGATGCACACATTGGCATGAGTGTGTGAACACCCATAGCAACTTGTGAATTGACTTCCAAAACGGAAGACTTATGGAAGAAAGTGCTGGTCATCCACTCTCTATTTGGAAAGTACAGGAGATATTCCGAGATGATGATACTGCTAAATGAACAGTTGGGAGATTACTTTTCCCCATCTAGAATATGGTACCTCGCATGCATGTCTTGATGAACATATCCAAACATGGACTATAGTAAAATAATTAAATGTTTAATCGTCGCAAATGCTTGAAAGATTCCCGCAGCGACGTTAAACTCCATAATCACTCACTCATCCAAACATGGACAAACCCATACAAAGAACTAAGGGAATGTGTTTTATTTTTATAATACATATGTAGTTATATTCAAATACAGTATATTCAATCATAAATAGATATAATAATCAATTCAAAGTTAATGTAAATGGAGAGTAAGGTATCAAGTATTGTATGATTTGACAAGTGCCCAAAGCAACAGCAACTGGAAAGGTAAAGTAAATGAAGCTCTTAAATTTTCCAAAGTCAATGTCTGGCTCATCAATAATCGGGGGTTGACACAGAGGATGTTTGTGTGTGAATGTCTCTCTCCCACCTCTCTCCCCCTTTTTTTTCTCTCTTTTGTGTGTGTGTGTGTGTGTGTGTGTGTGTGTGTGTGTGTGTGTGTGTGTGTGTAAGAAATATAATAGTAAACACCCGACACATGCTCACTATATTTGAACTTGCATGTGTTTACTTGAATATTGCATTTGGGTATTATCATCTGAACTAAAAGAGGTCATTCTGACTTTCACAACTTTCTACAAAATATTAAGCACCCCAACTTCCTGTATCCGCCCCTGATACTATGTGGCTAAGATTGTTCATAACAATAGAATGACCAGATTAGAATGCTAATATAGTCTAGTACATTTTCTGAATGGAATTGTACAATTTGGAAATATAATATGCAATCTAATTAAAATCAGATCTCGTTTCTTTCCTTAAACATGTTGACATTCTATTCATTGAGAAACTTTGAATGGCAGAGTCCAAATATCTGAGTGTCGGTTTCAAATATAATTTACATGATATTGTGTGAGATTGTGTGTCTCTGTGTGTGTGTCTCTCTCTCTCTCTCTGTGTGTGGTGTGTGTGTGTGTGTGTGTGTGTGTGGCTTCTATTTCATTTTACTCCACTTCAAATTGCCAAACAAACTCTTTAGAGATATTCATTTGAGTAGGCACAACTACAGGTAGGTATGCACATGCTATCAAGTGTTCTTTGTGTTGTCTTAACATTGTTGATACAATACAGTTCGTACACCACAGACCACCGCTCTCCAGCTCCATGCTGTGAGACACATGCGTCCCAAGGAGGGACCAGTCTGCCGAAATCAGCTAAGCTGGA
>JAUTBT010085374.1:0-11658 GCA_032361225.1 Lepetodrilus schrolli | reverse complement strand
CAAGAGCTTCAATATTTTCGCTATATATTATTTCGCGCAAATTAATTGTCTTTGCGCGTAAAACGTGTAATTTAAGTCCGCGTGTAATATAAGTGTTTTACAGTATTTTGAATATAACTTTAGTTAGGATGCATGATCGATTAAGTATATTGTCTTCAATTCTGAACAAGATTAAATAATGTTTATGTTTCTTGGCATATGTCTAGCTAGCTTCAGTCGAATGACTTCGCTATATTTTCCCGCTATTCTGTATATTTGTTCACTGATAGACCTGACGACAGATCTCGTATCAAATGTTTACGTCTGGGATTGATGAATGAATTGCCCAAAGGTCACTCTTGACCGGTAGGATAGCCGTTCCCGCTGACCATGTATGTCGTACGGCTTGACTATTGTTAACTATTCGTACGTGCGTTGATACATGCGCGGTCAAAGGTCGAGACTGACCGCTACTGTCCGAATTCTGTTTTGGTTATATAAAGTTTTATTATCCCGCTGCGTGCCATTTCGTGTCAAATAAATTATCCGAGACGGCGCTGTGTGTACTGATTAACACATCTCAAGTGATGAAGAAATTAAATCATTAAATGTTTAACTTGGCGTGTGGTTTATTATGAATACACTGTATATGCTGCCAATAATATTTACGAGTGTTTCCTACAATATTAACGCGAGTAAAATTACAGGGTAATAGTCGGAAGTAGCGCTCGTCGGTGGGTGTTAGATCTCTCTAGTAATTGCCTCATATTGACATTAAACGTTAACTATAACTATACAGTTGCGCACACTACGTCAGCAGAGGTTTAATGCATCAATAATATTAATGTGTTTTTGTATAAATAGGAACTATGCATGCTCTTTGCCGTGTTGAAAGTTGCATTCAAAAAGACACGTGCTAAAAATATAAACATCGCATTGATACATAATCCAATGTTAGAAATAACTAACTAAAATTGGAATTTATGCGTGTTTAATATCCTATAATATCATAATTCAGATTAATATATTGCTATTCCATAATAAAAAAAATGTCTATGGTTTCAAAACTATGAATTCTTAAATGATTAAATTTAATACGAGCAGAAACACGATAATCGCACTAACATTACACAACGGAACTTTTTGGCAATTATATAATTAGCCAGATACGTTGCTATCGCCCCCGGACACTTAACGTTTGACCAAGGGTCAGCCCTTCACTCCCTAAATTCGTCAATCGGGGGTCCAAAGTTCACGGAAATTTTCGCCGGCTACCCACTTACGTAATGTTCGCATTTAAACGACTGACCATACGCGTATCAGAGACCTAGAAGACCAAGGGTTGAAATGGTCAGTCAATTCCACCCGGCACCGACTGACCCCCTTGAACATCTTATAGGTGCAGTTATACATACGTTTATCATGATATTCTGCTTGTCTACACGACCGTCTACACGGTCTTCGCATCGATGTACGTCATCATCGTATCTCAACTGTGCAATAATGTCAATGTTGTCATCATACGTCATTTGTTATAATCAACATGAACAAGGACTTGTTAAAATTAATTGCTATACTGGAAACAGATGTCTCTATACAATCCGTGTACAATTAAAAAACAGTAATTATGTTTGTAGCACATTCATGCTGAATACATTTAGGTTAACGGTTGGGTCTTACTTAAATGGACAAGAGATTTATTAACACCATGGAATAGAATTGATTTTGGGTAAATTATTGGCATTTATCAACCAAATTCGGGGTATATGCAGATGTAATTGAATTCATGTTCTGTTCATATTAGTCTTTAATGAGCAGTGCAATATTAATATACGGGTACTAGAAGCATTGGAAGTAGTGCTAGTATTAATTAGTGGTTTACATGTTACATATCACACATGCACAGACACATACGCACACGCACGCATACGTACAAGGTTACTGGCTTATACTTACACACGATTTGCTAAGAATACCCCAGGGTCAAGCTCGCCACCGTTTGGTGCATGCATGTGCCGTGTACTTACGTATAATAAAAATATCACCGGCAAGTTAATACCTCAATGATTACATTCTGTTACAGGGATTGCTATAATCCGGCTAATTTAGAAATTGGCAAACAAATCTTTCCTCCATTTACAGCTATATATATAACCAGTATTTTGTATATACAATGGAGAGATTACACTAATAGCTTTGCTATTTTCTACAAGGATAAGCACATCTATTGTGAATACTCACGTGTAGAATGGATCTACGTGTACTTAGTAAATTAATGGCAATAAAAGATCAGGTTTACCTTGAAAAAAAATGAAGGATAAAATATTGGCATGTTTGAGCTGATACCATCTAGCACTTGTCTGTAAGCCTTATACTTCTACCTACCAATGGCAGTTGGCATTGCCTATAATATATTATTGTTTTCAATCCGTGTCACGTGCGTTTTTTTATTGAAATCTGTCGCTCATATTATGTATGGAATGCTCTGAAAATAGGTATTTTAATGAAATGAAAAGAGTTATTTCTCAACAACTAAACCTGTTTTAAAAAGAAATAATGTTTGGGACAACTATCAATTATACTAACAATAAAATAAGAAAAATAGTGTTGTTCAATGTAAGCTTTGAGAGTTCGCTTTAATTTGTGGAAATATCGCATTCGCTCATAACTATGGTTTAAAGGTTCATATACATGCCTCCTCGGTCTGATGTGTTATTTCTATTATATCGTACATTGTACCACAAGCGTGGAACTTTAATAAATATTCAATCACTATTACTAATAAGGTCAGTAAAAAGTAATAGGTTCCTAACCTAAATGGTTGGCCACAGTAATGAAAACTGTTCACAATATCTACGGACACTAATGTGTATTTTTCCAGCCTGAGATCAATGTTCTATAGCATTGCTTTCAGCATACGTGTGTGTGTATCACAGGACAAAATAGCAGCCAATTGCGTTGCCTCCTGGCAGAGAGTGGACCTTGTACCTTCTACATGCCTTGAGGCAAGCCTTCCCCTACCGTGACCCAGATAACTATCAGGTTGACCCAGTTCTCGCCACGATCCTCAGTGAGGTTCGGCGTTGGCTGTTCACCTCTCCTCGTCTCTGGCAGGTGGAATGGATACGTTGGCAATCAGTAGCATGTGTGCATATGCATGATCGTAAACACAACACTTGCCACAATAGTAATTATGCCCAACACCGACCAAACTGGATCTGGACAGCGTTTCCATGTAATGTGTTAATTGTACCGATGCCAGTGGTAGTTATACGTGCGAGGATGTTGGGTAAATCTCGGCAGTTAATATTATGTACATACGTCATTATGCAAGGCCATATTATAGCAGTGAGACAAAACCTTGATGTCCATGTGCATGAAATTAAATATTGCAAGTGGAATATGAAAGTACATTGTAGATTATGATCTATAGACCATATCATAGTTGTGAGACAAAACCTTGATGTCCATGTGCATGAAATTAAATATTGCAAGTGGAATATGAAAGTACATTGTAGATTATAATCTATAGACCATATCATAGTTGTGAGACAACACCTTGATGTCCATGTGCATGAATTTAAATATTGCAAGTGGAATATGAACGTACATTGTAGATTATGATCTGTTCACCCTGGCCACTTACTACCCCCACGGCCTAGCGTACGTACATGTAAGTTCGTAATTCCCAGTACATCTTTATCTACTTGAAATTGACACACATTGTCAATAGCTCCAGTCTATCACTGTCTGGTGTACCGTATCGACAGACAACAAGCATGTTAACACTGAACATAGGGACAACGGCGGGTCAAACACATACTCGAGATATCAATAAACCTGGAAAATATAAACATTGATAAACGTTGTCCAGTTAGGCTAGATGCCACGAACATGTCAGAGGCTATATTTATGCCTCCGCTTTTCCGGTAAATACGCTCGTTAATCCTGCCGATTTTGCGTTTATACTGCCGATAGATCGGAAGGCCTGATACTGACAGAAACATAGAATCACCCGCTGTTTTCCATCTGTGTGGACGCGAGTTTAAATTGGATGTATTACATCAAGTGATGTCATATATCACACTGATGTACGTAATTACAGTGCAACGCCGCAGATGTTAGAAGAGTTGTTCTTTGTACGTGTTACGACATTGCGACGTGAAGGATAAATTCTTCAGTAAGATCAATGGCAATTTATTAAAGATTAATCACTTAAATACAGCCACTGTAGAACACTCTCATTCTTTCTTTCTTTCTCTTTCTTTCTCTCTCTTTATCTTTTATGCACACATACGCACGCACGCGCGCGCGCACACACACACACGCACACACACACGCACACGCACACACACACACACACACACACACACACCTATGTTGCTTGGAATTAATAATTAATCACCACCGAGTGTTTTTATATCAAAGTTATCTTACGCTAACATACGACATCGTACGATGTTTGTCCTACGACCAAATCCCTCATGTTGATCACACTACTCGTAATTATTGTATATATTTCCCTTTTTTCTCGTGTACCACTACTTGGTGGTCTTTCTCGTGTACCACCACTTGGCGTTTTTCTCGTGGTTTTTCTCGTGTACCACCACTTGGTGGTTTTTCTGGTGGTTTTTCTCGCGTACCACCACTTGGTGGTTTTTCGAGAATGCAATTGAATCTCAATCTAATGAAGTTCATATGTAATCCGGGGCTTTGACGAAAATGTTTGTTACTTTTCTCAACGAGTAGGAACACATTGATATAAAACATATACGAGGTTGAACTTCCTTTTATCATCCAATATGAAACAATAGTCAGTTTAGTTCAAACTATCACACCATTGTTGTTTTCTGTGAGAACATTTTACAGTAGAATAAATATGCACATTTATAATTTATAGCCAATCAGTGAAGTCGAATAGTGTTATCATTGTTGTCTAATCGTCATGTTATCTCCTGTGGGCGCCAGTACTGGGTGATATGGATGCTTATTAATGTACACTTCTACATATTTAAGTTAATAAATAGCATTAGTAGAACATACTAAATATCTACTCTAAACTGTGCTTAATCCTTAGAATATAATATACTCTTGCTAAAAATATTTGATATTACTTGTAAATTTTTTCCTTAAAAGAAAATACATAAGACGATTTTCTTCAGATAATATCTATTTCGTAAATAAATGAAGTGCTTTGTGACATTGCGAGCCAAGCTATCGGCGGATACTAATTTTGTATATGTACCGTTTCTGGTGTCAATTTTCATAAGGGACATTCTCATGATCATTCGAAAAAGCAGTGCACCTTTAAATCTCAGTTTTGCAAATGTTCACAATTGACGCACGTTGCGATTCTTCTGTAAAGGGACTACTACTACCACTACCACTACCACTACTACTAATATACGTGTTCGTTTATATATTTATGTACATGTACATGCAAAACAGATAATACGAAAATCAAACAGAAGACATTCAATTACTATTTAAAAAAATAATCTAATAGCACGCTGACAGACTGTTCTAAAGCTTGGATTGTTTACTATACAGTTTAACTATTATTCAATAGATAGCAATTGCATCCCCCAAGAAACTTTGGCGTAATTTTAATTAATGCTAATAATATTATAAAGTGCATGCTGTTATATACACAGTCTTCATAGTCAATGGCGGCATCTACAGCAGCGTACAATGCTTAACGAAAAATACCTGACTCAATATCAGACTTGAATTGCATCAAACTGAACCAAATGACCTTGACAGCAAAATGTCCCGTATGTGAAACTCTCGTCAGCACTGCTATGCATGGGCTGTGCTCGAGATCAACGCGGGTCCAAAGTCCAACCTCACCCCTCGTCCGCCGATTGGTCAGTCGATAATGCCGGCATGCTATTTACAGTTTCCACGTGCTTTTGTGTATATGGTATTTCCTCGTCGTACATGCTAGATGACAGATGTGCATGTCAATTTGCATATATATTTGGCCAAGACAGCACTGTCCACGTGCTGTACTTTTCATTTAAGACGATTCGTTAGGGTTAACGATAGAAGTCGACTTCTCGTCAGAAATGCCCATCGGCTGTCTTGTTTTACAACTTACACCGGTCAAAAAGCACCATGAAAGTGGTAAGTTATTACGTTTTTTTGTCCATTTCCTGTCATCGTGGAGTGTATATTTATGCAGACATGATCAAACCTGAACATTCGGTGAAACTATAGAGCCAAGTGAGTTAACATCATATATCCCTTTATTAGCTAATTTAACGTGGGAAATATGGTAATATCAATTGCTGGGTATGTGTTAGACATATTAACTTCATTTCATACATACAGATATATTGGTTAAATTTGTTATAACAGAACTTATGGTAGATGTGCATATTACACATGCATACTGATTGCGTAAGTATAAAACATTTATCTTCAAATAACAAGAATTTAAATACTAATTGAGAATAATCAACAATATATGCAATATGCACGTATGTAGTTTTAATGTTATATATTGTAATAACATTGGGGTTCACTTCACATTAAATAGCCATTTCTGTTCATTTTAAAATATAGTTTAACTATGTTAAATATATATACTAGCATGCCTCTACCAAGTCCATTGCACATCTATTGCATCATTATACATCTATTGCATCATTATACATCTATTGCATCATTATACATGTTGGCCGCGACATTACTGATACTATACTGATCATAGGAAAACCGGGCATACGGTCATGTCAAACAGGTTCTTCAAATAAACATTTTCAATGGAATTAACTGTTGCATTTACTTATTTTTGTCTATTAATTTCTCATTCTCTTTAATTATATTAGTATTTATGGTGTTGAGAGATAGCATATTCCTGTTGTTTGCATAATGCCTACAGTATTTTGTGTGCAACCTTTCCTGGGAAATGCATATTAGATTGCAGCATATTAGATTGCAGCATATTAGATTGCAGCATAAACATATTTTCTATTAACTTGAAATAATTCAATATGCAGCAGTTTTCTTTAATTGGATCGTATGAATATGGATGGCAAAGTCGCATGGTGAGAAATCAATCTAAGTAAAATCGGATCTCAACTTTTCGCTTCTGGTATATTCGGACAACCAGACGCTGACCTGATAGTTGACTATCCAAACATATTTGAGGAGCATCAGTTTCGGATCTGATTTTAATGAGACGCCCAAGGTCCCGTTGCACAAAACTACCGTAGCGGTACGCGAGTCGTAACTCCTAGGCTATTAATCTAGAGTTACTACTTTCGTAGAGCTACGATCGTTTTTTGCAACGGGGACCTCTATTTGGGAGTTGCTCATTAAATCCTCAGTATATTAAATTTAATATTAATTACATATTTGATCGAATTGAATTAAATTTTCTGGCCAATTTTGAGAGCACTTCCTCCAGCAACATGATCTCTCCTCGTAATACTGAGAAATAGATCGAGTACTGTTTGGGAGAACATGTAACGTGCACAGTAGCACTGTGGAACAGTATTTAGAATCCTACTGCACAAGATTCCTCTTGCATGGTAAGCGTTGAAAAGACACATCCATCTGATAACAATGTTTTAATGAATGAATTAGTGCTTTACGTTGTACCGGGAATATTTCACCCATACGCGATAATGACAATGTGTGCTACAATCAATGGCATACGTGACTGTATTTCAATGGCATACACAGCTAGCACAAATTAACTGTATTATGTGAACTTGGCAAACGAATGGTATTATTATGTGAAAATAAAAACTAACATGAATTGCATTTGTCTAGTGCTGTAGTCAGCCGATACCTTTATTGGTGCGTATTCCACATACATAGTCATCCTCGAGACACAGAGTCGGTGCCCGCTCTTACACTACTATGTTTGTGTATTAATAAGGAAGGAGGCAGAGGCCCAGGGGCGGTGTCCTATAAACACCTTAGTTTTTTTTTAATAGACTTAAGTCAGCTAAAAAAACGTAGTTTTAAACATATTTTGACTAAGTTTTGTGAATTTGGCTAGGTCAGCAGTTTAGACTTAGTTTTGACAAAGTTTTGACAAATAATTTAAAGCACCAACTGGTGTTTCACAGTCCACAATTAGCCGCGTTCTCGCAGTCTCGAGCTTGTCGTCCCCACAAACTGTCAATAGCTTCATAAACTTCCCCATCTAATATTTGACATTCGTAGATATCAGCAGCGCATCTGCCACATTTCAAAATTTCCCGGCGTTGTTGGTTTGGTTGATGGAAGGCATATTCAAATTCAGGCACCACATCACAATGAGAATGAATTTGTGAAGACATGTTAGAGTACTGGTAGTTCCCCTTCCTGATTAGGTTAACGCAAAAATGGAATACAATATAGGTTAAAACGAACTTTCTAAAATTAACTAAACAACAATTCGTATATTGTTTTATTGAATATATAGCTGTAAAAAAAAACAGGTGCCCTTTTAAAAAGTAATAATTAATAGCCTAATATGATATTAAGTAATTTTTCAAGTGTTTAAAGAAATTACTGACCTGTCATGGAACAGGTATCAACTTTGCTTCCCTTAGAGTTAAAACATTAAAACATTAGTAATTCAGAGGGCTACAATATTCATGTTGGCTTCTGGTAATTTACCTTCATTTGGCCGACAATATTAAAAAACGAAAAATATGACGGTTTATAGGATTGAATGAAACAACAACATGCATAATAACAATAATGTAACAATGATTCATCGCCTCTTCTTGGGAATATTTTCCATTTTGGTGATATGTGTTGACGTAATAATCAGCTGTGCGGCTGTCAGTTCTAAGCGCATTAATTCGGAAATTACCGAAAATTACCGAGGTCTGTAATTAGCTGTTTCTAACCACTGGTACCACAGTCGGAAAACTTAAACCGAAAACTCAGTTTTTCGTAAAATGTTAGCTAAGTTCTCAGTTGAAAACCTCATTTATGTTTTTTAATTTTGTATATATATTTGGACTGATTTAAGCTAAAAAAAAAGAAGCTGTTTATAGGATACCGCGCCTGAGTTTTAAAGGCGACTGTCGATAACGTTAACTTGTTGTACTTAGTTACACAAATTACACAATTACACAAATTACACAAATTACACAAATTTAATATCACTGACTTACCGAGAATAGGAACCGTGCAATCCATTTCTTTCTTTCTGAGAGGCAGATACATAGAACTGAGATTACGAAACCTGTTTGAGTACGATCTTATGCTAAACTCAGTTTTCTGTAAGATTTTAGTTCAGAAATCGTATTCAAAACCGTTTCGTAATTTCTGGCGGGTTATTTTCACACTTAATGCCATCCCTGCAGTATGAGCACTAAGTACACATGTACAGCTTAGGTCTGGCTTACAAACAGTGTAATTAGAATATTTATAATTATTATTAAAATACATATATTTTTCAACAACAGGTGCCATATAATCATTGAATAGAACCAACCATGCTGAAGAATTCGAAAGTTGACAAATAACTTCGGAAGAAGCGACCAGCTGGTGATACGGATGAAGGTAGTACTTATGGTCTGTTTAAAATAATGAATACTCTCAGAGGAATGCCATGATACGATATTCCTACTACGTGCTGATCGATCGAATGTGTGTTGGTGGGGAATAAGGCGTCGAGGTGAATGCGAAGCCAACACATTTTACAATTTAGGCCTACACCTCAAAACAATCATCGAAATACTTGTATGTGCATATGTCATACATGTACATACTATAGGCACGTGCCTCGAAAGATTAGCAATCTTACATACAGAAAACGTTATATTATATATATATACACTACAGAAAATACATTATGGGCCGGGAGATATTTTGTGAGGAAGCTTTCTACCAAATTTGGAACTTTGCTTTATGGCCCTGTCACACATTGGCGATCAACCTGAACGATCGAGAAACGCACGGATATTGGATACGCTGGCGATCTCACCATCAAGAACGCGTGGATGACAAGTCCCTAGCGTTCATCAGCGCATGAGTAGCGCATGAGTAGCGCTTGTCGACTGAAGAACGCATATAATCAACGTTAGCTATGCGTCGAATGCGTTACCTGGTCGTCAAACGCGTTAGTGTCGTTAGGCAGTCGTCAAACGTGTTAGAGGGTCGTTCATCAATGCGTTGGGGGACGCTAGAGGAGAAACGCTAAGGGAACGCTAGCCTTCCATCCAGCGCGTGGCCAGCGTCCGCCAGCGACTTGCTAACGATTCCCTAGCGAAGAGAAGGGAACTGTAAATTTGAATATTTTTTTGGCAGGTAACAATTTTGCTTTCAGTGCCATTATATGTAAAGCGCCGTTTTGATACATATGAGTGCATCACATATATCAATGCAAAAGGGGCACTTGTGATAGATGTTTAAAAAAAAGGGGGAATGGGGATGGGGTTCGACCAACCCCCCCCCCCCTCTGTATCCGCCACTGATTATGATTATGATTATTATTACTATTATTATTATACACATTTAGATAGCTCAAATAACCAGAATAACTTATGAAATAGTGGCTTGGGGAAATGGGGGAACAAAATTGTATCTATTATGTTTAGTTATTATATCTTTGCTATAATTAATTACTAATTCCTAACCTACGGGATAAGTGAAACACAGTCAAATACGATAAGTCCCGTTCACACATTATTTGATAAAGGCAACTCTAACATATGAATTTGATAGTGCTTACCGAGAACTTTGTAAATTCTTCTGTTTACCGAGAACTTTGTAAATTCTTCTGTTAGACAAACTGTTTTGATTGAATATATCGAACAGCTGTAGAGAATCGTCCTATTTATTGTTTCAAACTTTGACAAACCGTCATTACATTCAACTAATCAGCGTGTTTGTCACTGACATGTTTACTGGTTGACTGTCCTTATGAAACACAATTTGATAGTGTTGACATTCAGTTTATCAACATTTATTTCAAATTGGATTACAATGCAGACAAACTGAATTAACACACATGAGTGATAGCCATGTAAAATACAAAATATCGTGAAATTGAATATGTGTACTGATTATGTAGAGTATTTTCCTCTAATGCTCATTATCTAATCAAAATAACTCTAAAATATGATAATATCGAATAGATATTTCAATAGAAGTAAATTGAAAATTTGAAAATCGATATTTTGGCATACTCATGAGATATTGAAACTCTTTTCATTTGATGAAAATGCAATATTCTATAATTAATTATTAGTGTGCTGATCAATGCAACGAAATAAAGCATGGCATGAAAAATAAGAGCAAATAGCTGATAATGCAATAAAAAATTTTTTATAGAAGTGCTTTTGAAAACTAGGATAACATTATCACTTATTACTGTTGAATAAAATTAATTCATTTGGATGTTTCTTTACAACATGTATTTGTTTCACATTACCATATGTTTAATAACTTTTCATGTATAACATATTTAAGATAATGTTATGAAGTGCTGAAAGTACAATGAATTAATTTTAATACTTAATCTTTAATATTTTATATCTATTGTTGCAGGCTTGATTAATAAGGTATGTGAATAAATTTAATATAAATGAGAAGCTTGTTATAGCAAAAATGCAGATACTAAGATTTGAAACATCGAATTAAAACATGTTTATTCAAACTAATCTAAGCTTGTATTTTTAGCATGTATAATAGTACTTACCTCTACTTTTTAATGGAATATAT
>JAUTBT010085372.1:0-11659 GCA_032361225.1 Lepetodrilus schrolli | reverse complement strand
GGAGCGCGATTTTACTTGCACGCCCTAATGTTAGCGGCGCGCATCCTACACACAATTATACTCGATAAACGCACATCAACACAGTGATCGCCAACTCATCCTGGTTCTCGGTCACGTGGTCTATGCAGCGGTAGCCCACTTGACAGCAAACGTATCAAATCTTTCACGACAACCTGTCTGTGTTTAGGTCAAGTGCTGGAAGCACACAAGATGACACGTATGCTAATTTTAGACATGAGTATCTCCATGTGTCACATACATTATCTAACTTGATAAATGTTAGAGCTAGTACTAGTTTATTATTATTATTGTTTTACGTCGCAGCTGGAATCTTTCACCCATTGGCGACACATAGCACTAGTAGTGCAGCGATCTACACAGTGAAGACTAGTAGTCGTGACTACGGTTGGTGAATCTTTAATTTATCTTGTCTTGACAGATTTTAGACTAAATTATGTAAATATGCATGTAGCATTTATAAAAATTCGTAGACAAACACAATACCTGTTTAAAATGGGTAATAATGACACATGCCTGAGATAAAAATACAACTCTTAGTAACCATGGTAACCAAGGCCTAATGGTAATCAAGAAGAGTTGGCATGTGCTAGCCCAGTAGTCTGTGGTAAAGGAATTTCTAGCAGAGGCAAATGTCCTGAGTGTAAACCAGTTCCAAGTCTGACCCTCATCAATGTTCGTGGAAAGATCAATTCCTGATGCAATGATGCATTGTCTGTACTGTCTGGAAAGATCAATTCCTGATGCAATGGTGCATTGTCTGTACTGTCTGGACAGATCAATTCCTGATGCAATGGTGCATTGTCTGTACTGTCTGAAGTTATCATCCCTTGTTTGTCAATACAGTGCATTTGATCATTGGCTATTTTTATGGCCGGGTAGTGATAATGCTTTGCTATCGTTATCAATATACCTGGCCATAAACAGGGCCAAAGTTGATCAGTGCTTGCAGGATTACTGCTACACTCTGTGCTACAGGTGTTATTGGTTTCTTCAGACTGATGTTAGCGACTGCCCATATGAAGAGTGTCAGTTTATGAGTTTGCATATTATCAGTTTCCATATTGTCATTAAAAACTACTTACAAGATATGTTACTTGATATAATAACTAGAGAGAGAGACCCATCTCATTTCATAAATAATATGTATCTTCCTGTCAGGTTTATTAATCCTCCATCCTTTGACATCTGATGGAGGGTTTTTAAACCTGACATTAAACCACTGAGGGCATTTTTCATACAAGCAATTTCCGATTGATTTAATGTTTTTTAAACTCTCCATTAAGGCTGACATCTAATTAGTAATGCCTTATGATCCACCGGCTCTGTGGCGTAATGGTTAGAGTGTCGACCCGGAGTGCGGAAGGTCGCAGGTTCGATCACCGGTCACGGCATACCGAAAGACGTTAAAAGATGGCACTTGTTGTTCCCCTGCTTGGCGCTCAGCATTAAAGGGTTAAAGCAAGGACTGGTCGGCTTGGAATCGGTATACTGTGTCCATGTTCTATCTGCGGCATGTGATATTCCAAGTGAGCTAGCACTTTAAAAACTGGTTGTAATCCAGAATAGTACAAGCAATACATATGCATCCAAGCCATGATGTGAGTGGAAAAAATCTTGAAAGTGCATTTAAACCCCAAATCAACCAACAGTCAACCAACCTTATGATCTGCATATATTTCTGTTTTATAGCGATATAAAAATGACAACATACAACCCTGATCTGCTGCATGAAGTTGGTCAGTTTCTGAAGACAGGAATCGGTTGTGGCCCTACCTCAAAGCCACTACCTATTGGCGCCTACAGTCTGTACAAGTTCCCCACAAACCCCAAAAACGACTATGATGAAGTTTACCCTGGCATTGTTCTGGGAAATTAGTAAGTTATTTCGACATGTTCAATGTATTTTACAAAAAAAAGTATATATGAAAGGTTGATGTTAAAAGCATACCTACAATTACATATATTTATGCTTGTTTTGGACTAGCTCTTGGCTACACCTGAATATTACATTCACTTGACATACATAAAATCATGTTTGTATTTCAAAAAACCTTTTAATCACTGTATTGGTAGGTGCAATTCCGAGCAAAGGAATGTCATCATTTTCGTTGAACTACCCCAGAGTCTACAAACACTGAGAATTTCGATTGATCAGCATTGATTACATATGAACTCCTTGAAATCCTTGCGGTTGATGGAATATATCCACCTTGATCGACCGTCTATGTCGTGTGAAAATTTATGAAACTTAAATGGCACAAGACATGGGCAGTCTTCACGAAGAAGTCCATGCATATCACACATTCCTTCGTTCCAACATGACAGCCTTTTCTGGTTGTTACTACATCGCCCACTGATCTGCGAGTAAGCCATGGCATCCCACTCGGCCAAATATTTCTATCATCACCGTAATGGCGGCCAACGCAAGTGCTTCTAGTGATAAAGGTAGATAACTCTTGTCAAATGAAATTGAAAGGTCTATACTATACATTAGCGATTATTCATATACTACACATAAGCTATCATTCATATTCTATACATAAGCTAGCATTCAGTATTCAAGAACATTGTTATTCTTTCATGGAAGAAGATTTGACTATCGGGATCATCACAATTTCCTTCACGAAAGCATATCAATCTCAATTACATGTATCATAGCTTCGGGAACATGGTTCCTGGTTGCATATAGAAAATTAAAACACTAAATTCCATCTACCTTTTCAGTTCATTAGCTAGAAAGAAAGAGGATCTGAAGGAACTGGGAATCACTCACCTGGTAAACACCTGTATGGGGACGAAGTTCAACATGATCGACACAAATACAACCTATTACAAAGATATCGATATAAAGTTTGTCGGATTTCCTGCCAAAGACATTTTCACATACAACCTTAGTAAACACTTTGTCGAAGCTGCTGAATTTATGGACCATGCACTTACAGACAATGGTAAGATCTGCTTATTGCAGTTTTCAGATTTATGGAAAAGTTAAATGTTTTATTTATTTTGAATTATCAATAAGTGAAATATTTATGAGGCCTGCTGATGATAAATTGGGGGAATTTTGAACAATAATCCAAGATAATAGTTAATATGTTGACTGACCACTAGATTTAATATTATTGATACACATGCAGTTGATATTTGCAGATGATTATAAATTAACTACTTCTCAAACTTAGAAAGTAGGTGGGGGCGGGTGGTAGCGCAGTGGTAAAATAGTTGGACTTCGAAACCAAGATTCCATGTTCAAATCCCACCCTCCGGGGGCCCCGACGTCAAAGTTACGCGATATTGATAGAATGCGATGTCTGTAGAGTGGCAATGCAGTTATCATCCTTGGTCTTGTCAGTACCAGCAGGTGTTCGCAGGTTTACTGCAACATTCATTTCTACAGATGTCGCATGTGTCCTCCTGCCCTAAACTGACAAGTTGTGATATGTGAAAGAATCTTGAAAGCGACACTAAACACCAATTACTGTGTATTCTTCATAGAGAATTGAACATATTTTATGAGTGCTTCTATCAATACATTTATGAATTCGATTTTACAGCACACTGCATAAGATATATATATTTTGTTTAGTTCATGTCATGGCCTAATAATTAATACATTTGTTGAATGACCCAGTCCCATAAATATGGTAACACTGCATAACACAACAGTCAATTAATAAGAATATTTTTACTAATTATTTTAATACAACTATTGAAATATTAACTATCAAAGTATTTACTACAGGTAAAATCTACATCCATTGTCAACAAGGCGTGAGTCGGTCGGCCACCGTCGTGATTGCATTTCTGATGTTGAAGCGGAACATGCATCTCATGGAAGCCCTGGAGTTGGTCCGAGGAAAACGAGAGGTGTTTCCTAATGAAGGCTTCCAGAAGCAACTATGTGAGCTCGACGAGAAACTGTACAAGAACAGTTCATAATTTCACAATGCTTGGAATTGCCCTGTAAGCTTTACTCTACTAGAGAAATGTTCATCTCATCCTCGGGACACAGATTTACTGACTGCCCTTTCATACGCTACCTCTGTGACACTAGGCATTGATGTTATTAGGAAATGGAAGTCTGAAATTAGTAAATAAATACAATTGGAATATCCTACTATTCTTCCAAGCTCTTCGTAGCATATTCGTGAAATATTCCCACTGCAATGTATAGCGCTAATTCAATCAATCCAAGGATGCATAACTTGTCTTCTCGGACTAATGTTGTCATATATGGATTAAAGATGCTATTTGCGATGTAAAATAGCGAATCACTCACTTTTGGACATGTTGCCATGTTAACAAACCTATAGGACTAACATGAGCTCTGATTGGCTCAATATATAACGTATTAATTTTTGCCTTAGTAGGCCAATACCATGTCAGTGGGCCTTTAATATTGCCCAGGGTCAGTAGTGTATGTTTAAGGAACTAAGGCTTTGTGTTAGAGGATGCCTAATCTGTGATAATCTTTTTAACATTATTTTACATATGATAAAAATAGCTCAAATAGTTCCATACCTCACATGCTGTTGAAAAGATATTCGCGACAGCTAAAATAGAGTGACAACTCGTGTGGGGATCACGATCGTCATACATATTACGCCTGTGGCTTGTGTGTATTTTGCAATTGGAAAATCTACGTTTTGTTTTCTCCCGAAAATCATCATTTATTATTTCGCACATGATGAAATATTGCTGTTGTAATGATGAAGTCTAGATCTAAAGCGATAATGTTGTAATATATAGAAAAATGGTATGACCAATTGTAAATAATTTCTAATATATTGTATTCAAAATCATCACCACCAAACTAGATCTACTCGGTGCATTATTTTCTAGCTGAAAATAAATGAATACATCATATTTATTTTGCTAACATTACTAGCATAACGACAGTGAACCAAGGTTCATTAGCTCTAATAATATAGTAATAATAATAATAATGAATATATGCCGAGATGCACCACGTCAACAAAATCATTGTTGACAACTCTGCCGTGTCATCGAGTGCATCACGGTTGAAATATTTTCTTACTGACCTTTGTCCTGGTTTTAATAATGATAATAATATTCGTGTCCCACAATGTAATTGCTGACATTGAAAATTAATTGAAGAACGAGCGTGAACTCGTGACTGGCTGCGCCATGAAAATAAAATAACATCCCGATCGAATACCGTAGTCATTTTATCCTAAAATACCTCGACTATTTTAGTCTGCTATGCACTATACATGTTGCCATTTATTTGCTAATTCCAAACACTGTTTATAATCACTAAACTAATACAGAAACACACCGAAATGACGACTGGAGCGATGACGTGAACACCAAGCATTTTTTAAGGGGCATAGCCTATTCTCAAACTGGACAGGTCTAACTATGTACATTGTCCCGCGAATAATACAGGGTGCACCTATCCTTGGAAGTGAACATCCTTTCTTGAATGACCGTTGGAAACTCACATTTCTTTAGTTTAATCCTTGGATTTTCATATTCTAACAGTCTTTGTTGTTCTTTGTCCTCCCGAAAGCCGACCTTTCGAGATGGAGCGAGCACAGGACAGTGTGAATATTCTTGGCTTCCATCCTTGCTCGCCATGCCAACATCAGTGGATCCATTGCTTCCTTCTGGTGATGTCACTTGGGAACGTGAAGTAATGTATTCCTGATGTCTTATTTGAAGGACTTTTGCAACCCCATGCAACACAATAAACCATCTCGCTCACCGCTGTCCTATACGATTACATAGTAAAATGTCTGAAGTCTATCTACACTGACGTCACATGATTCCGATTTCACAACGAGGCTCCAAATATGAATAAATTAATGAGAACATAATATTTAGGGAGAGTATTTTGGCGATAACTTACTAATTAAGATGAATTTTTTATTTTTGTTTAAATGGAAATGCTTGTATTTAACCGTATAATAACATAACATAATATCATATTTTGGATGGAGTCTCCGCTAATTATCATTTATTACCAAGTAATCTTTGGAACCCTATTATTACAGTTTGGGGCAACCAAAGGCAAGGTGCCGTACAAATGATAATTTACCAAATGCACCTCGAGTGTAGATTTATTTCTCATATTTTTCCCTAGTACATGAAAAAGATATTTCATATATATTTTAATTTTTTAATTTTTTTTATAGTTCATGCAATGATGATCTTGCCACTTATAAACAATGAACTTGACAATGAAATTATTTATATCAAGATGGGACAATAATGAAGAAGAGTTTTAACTGTAGGCTGTACATACTATATGTGTCTGCAGTATGGAGCCTTCAATCACAAGATCTTATCTTCCTGTTGTTCTACTGTAGATATTGATATACATTTCTTGTGTACTTTTCTTTTATTGTTAAAAGTCTAAAATATGTCTGTGATAGATTGTGTTATTCCTAAGACAAATGGCGGTTAGTAATAAATAGATTAAAAACAATATGATATATGCTTATAGTATGAATGCAATTGTTTAAATGCATTTGTCATTATTAAAAATATATTATTTATGTTGTGAATTGTTTTGCATATTAATACTGTGATGTGTATTAATCTTGTTGCTAATATCATGAATATGTATCTATTAAAATAAATACAATGCCATAGTTCACTGTTAGGGGACAGTTTCACAAACAAATCATAGCACTATACTAAATCGATAAGCCTTATCACTTTACACTGTATTACCAAAAAATACAGTTCTATGATTGTTTTGTGAAACTCATCCAAAGTGCAGTTTTCACAAGAGCATGTATTGACTTGCACTTTTCAATGCAGATTATTCTTAAATGACTTATTATTTAATATCTTGCAGATTTAACATTCATGTAGCTTGGAATTACTATTACTAAATACTAGTATCCGTTATTAGCTTAGACATTTTGGAGTACTTTTGTATAATACTCATACTAATATCATGACATAATATATTGAGGAAAAATAACTTTTCATTGATGTTTATTTCCACACTGTCAGTTTATCAGGATACCTATTTTGCTTGATAATTATGCAACACTAATTGGTTAATCAAACTGGACACACAACATTGAGCGAATCTATAATAGACTATCATTTAAAGTTTTGAACCATTTTGAAGGTGCATTTTACACATGATTCAATGTTGTATATCGTGTTTTCATATTTCCCGTCTTTTTTTTAATATTTATCTATTTTTATTACGGGTCCATTTTTAAAAACTATTCATACTGTGTTATAGTATTTACTGCCTGTTTATGCTTGAATGGTGCATTTTAAACACCAGCTCTCCCTAGTTCCTAGACAGAAACTTGGTGGTTGATTATAATAAAAACATGAAGCTGTTTCCTTTTTTTGTGTGTTTATTTAGAATATGACAGTGTACTCTTTGAACTTATTCTTTGATTCCTAGTGTGACAGTATCTTTATGAACGAGTTACATACAATACATACTAATAATATCAGTATTGCAGGTACACATTAATAGAGGTAAAATAGGTATGTAATTTCAAGATCTTCATAAATTATCTATTTATATTAATTGAAGTTCGCCTAACACGAACCGTTAATACGTACTTTCATATTAATCTAGATTTGCTTTATACATGTACTAGTAGCTTATTTCTAGACAGTTTCGTCGCAAATGGGTGAAAGATTCCCGCAGCGACGTTAAACTCCGTAATCACTCGCTCACTAGACGGCTGTATACATGGTTGAGTAACGCGATTTCAATACTGTCAGAAATAAGCTAAAAACAGTACTTTTGATATTTTCCCTTTTCTTGTTCGGATTGTTTTAACGTTGTTTGCTCTACATATATGTATGTAGCCATACACGATAAACAACTAATAGACGATTATAATGTAATGACATAGTTTAATGTCGTCTAATAAATACATAAAAATAAAAAATAAATACAGCACAGAAAACAAAGGTTACGATGAAAGAATGAAGTTGTCATGACAAGTTTTATATTTCACCTCATTGTAACTGAGGACCATGCCTATTCTGGGTTATGAGCCCAACACTACCCACTGAGTAAAATGGGTAACCAATAGCCAAATGAATACGTATTTTCTCACGTGAATGTGAAATGGTCACGTGATCTTCTACTCGTCCGAAATGGTCACGTGATCTACTCGCCCATTTAATGCTTTACACAAAATTGTCCATACATGCGCACCGTTTAGGATAACCGAGTATTAAGTGCTTGAAAAGAAATGCCAGCATATGGGCTAACCATACTTTACCAATAGATATATTTTCTTGTGAAGAACTATAATAAAATCAAGTTTCTTTTTTGTTTGTTCAGTATACCAGTACATGATGGATACACACTATCACAGATTCATTACTGAGCAATTGTATGCAGCCGTAGTTCCTTGGATGATGTCTGCTGATATCGTAGCTCAGTTTCACAAACTGATCGTCTGCCTCCCTTCCGTATTTCGGTGTAAAATAATATCACTACAACTATAAACAGTTTTGCAATCCAAAGTTAGGCGAGAGGACGTTTGTTGACCGGAACCCATTCCAGTACCGCGACTGGACACATATGACCACGCAAAGTATCAATTGAACTTTTCTCTGTAAAGAATTTCTCATAAGATTTTTGATTTGCATGTCAGTAATTATAGACATCGACACGACTAATGATGCCGTTTGTTTATAAACTCCCTTACAAGCCGAGACATTTCCTGAACAGATTCGAGCACACCATCTCCATTTTTTGCGCATGCACCCTGAATGTGCCATTTCCGATCTTTTAAATTCCTCATTTCCAATTGTTCTGCGATTTCGTTGGGTTTCAAAGCTCCTAGAATCAAAAGGCAATACATCAGCACCCCGATATGATGAAGACATTACCGTACGAAGAAGATAACGTGTATTGATTGAAGTATAATTATGTATGCTGATATAAATAATAACAACATGTATATACGCTTTTTTTCACATATCCTTTCATGCTGGCCAGTAGTGAATGCATTATTATATCCCCTTAGATCCATTTGTTTTCTACGTTTAACTTAAAACGCTACAATTCCCGCGTATTACCTTCCAACGTTGTACATTTCACGTGAACATTTCTTCTGCACGTTCTATCTTGCACTTCAACGTGGGTAAGCTTGTCAAATATAACGTGACCATCAAAGTTATGTGACATACTGCGCAGGAAGTTTTAATAACATGGCAGCGTGTCGGCTCTCACTCACCAGGAAGATCTTGTTTGTTGGCGATGATCACAACGGGTACCCTTTCCATTTCCGGTGTTGTGCATATACCGAATAACTCCTCCCTCGCTTCTGCCATGCGGTCCTTGTCTGAACTGTCCACCACATAGATTAAACCTTCAAGAGAATACATAATGGATAACCCTCTCACATACAAAGAACACACACAGAGTGAGAGTGAGAGAGAGAGAGAGAGAGTAAAATTTTAGGTTTCTAAGAAGATAATAATCAAATACGTATATAGAAAGTAGATGTTGAAAAGAAGACCTTTATTTCATTATGGCATCGTCCTTTAAGTCTCTCTCTCTCCCCCATCTCTCTCTCATACCTTCTCTCAACCCCACCCCTCTCTCTCTCTCTCTCGCTCTCTCTCTCTCTCATTCATTCTCTCATAACCTAACATTATTATTATTATTATTATCTGAATTGAGATTGGCCAATACACGTTTGTGTCACGGTATCACAACGTTTGATGTCTGACGCTTTTGTATCTGTGTTGTATTTTTATTATCTAATTGGAAGTCCACATGGGTCAAAGCTTTAATTATTATCTACACAAAAACATGTCACCATTATTCCTTATGCAAGTATGATCTTGCCGATTTAATAAACGTATTTTCAAGATCATGTTTGTATGCAATATTACTATCATTGTATATTTATTATTTACTTGGGTCGATACATGAACAACTTGTACACATTTCTTGTAATAGCTCGAGATTCGTCTAGCCTTCCGTACCTACTTTATACGTGACTATACCCATGTATAAAAATAAAAGAGTAAATTATGGTCAGCAAGAAGGGCTAAAGGAATCTCGAGCTAATTTCTTGTCTACCGACGAGTTCTTCTCCTACCTTGTGTATTGAAGAAATAATGCTTCCATAGCTGTCTGATCTTCTCTTGTCCTCCGACGTCCCACACAGTGAAGGTTACTCCATTGATAGGACTAATCGTCTCCACGTTAAACCCGATTGTTGGAATGGTGCATACGTTTTCGTTCAGTTTCAGTTTGTACAGAATTGTCGTCTTGCCTGAAAGTCACAACATACGCGATGCTTAAATAGGAGTAGTTATATACAATGTAGTTATATACAAAGCCAATAGGATATAGTCATTGTCAAAGATGTTTTGTGGCCGATTTTTCGATAATTTATTTTAATACATGTTTTGAAAAGTGCCAATTTAAAAAAAACAAAAAAACCATTTAAACAAAACAAAATTAAAATCGAAAACAAAAATACCACGAAACGTCTTTGACAAGGACTAAAATAATCGTATACTTATATAATATATTAGAAAGAAAGCGATTTTGGTACAATTACATTTCTAATAAAATAGCATCGCTGAAGCGAGGAATATTAATAATTAAAGTATTCGTTGGAATAAATGAAACAAATGATATTAATTATAACTTTGATATCACATCATGCACCATAGTTGTATTACGAAGAACATATGGTAACCGAGTCATTACATCTTACAGCAAGGCCTACTAGGAAAGTACCAACTCGGAAACATGATTGTACGGCAATCATGGCAATAGCGAATGCATATTAATCCTTAAAACACCCGTAAAGGTACACTACATTTGTTAATATTACCTGCAGCATCCAATCCCAACATAAGAATTCGAACTGGTTCATTGGCAAAACTTTCGTAGATTTGTAGCAATTGTGATATTAATAAACCCATTGTTTGTTTTGGCGGAGAGAAAGGACCCAGTACTCTGTCGAACGAACTTTCTTGCTTTTCGGTCTCTGGTACTTCCTTCTGAGAAGAACAGTCAATCTAGTCTGAGAACACCTCTGAATTAAATTAATTAAATTGCTCGTGCATGATATCCTGACTGCTATTCACACGTCCTGTTGAATCATCATAGTATTTATAAGTCTGCCGAACAAGAACAGTAGGTCTAATTGAGTTCGCAATAGGAGCACAGCCCGTATTCATTCAACGTGTAGAGAGCGGAGTGGAGTGGAGTGGAGCGGAGTGAATGCCAAAACTTGTACCGAGTTATATACTGTTGATTCGATGTAGACTCCGATTTGTATAGTAGATTAATTATGAACACGTACAGTGCGATGACAGAGTATAGGCCACGTGGCTTTTTAATATCATATTATACAGCTCAGGCAACTATACGTACATACCTGTGTGCGTGGATTAAGACATGCTGGATTTGACGTCACGGGTGATACTGTGGTAGTCACAACAGACTGTTCTGCGGTGGTCGCGGTGTAGCGTGGCTCGATATGCTAGACTGTATAGTGATTAGTTCAGGAATAGTATACAGATGTACGTGCACATGTGGTATGGTAAATGTTACGGTGGATGATTTCATGCACTCACACACACACACACACACACACACACACACACACACACACACACACACACACACACACACACACACACACAC
>JAUTBT010085371.1:0-11662 GCA_032361225.1 Lepetodrilus schrolli | reverse complement strand
GCATTGCCACTCTACAGACATCGCATCCTATCAATATCGCGTCAGAAAGGTAACTTTCGCGAACATTGATGCCGGGTTTCCCGGGGCGGGATTTGAACCTGGAACCTTTGGCTCCGAAGTCCAACGTTCTACCACTGCGCTACCACCCGCACCATGTGACATACTAGGAATTCTCGCGTTTGAAGGTGAACGTGAGCCAATTAAAGGTATCTAAGGTGACGCCACGTAACACGGCGTTCATTGAAACTAACGTGGATTATTGTTGACTGTAGATTACAGTTAGGATCATGTAGTTTGATATATTTTGTCGACAATTTCCACCACCGTGCGCACAATTCGACTTTCCTAATAATCGTGCAACTGAAGCGCCGTTGATTTTACTGTGGGTACTACCCCAGAGATACAAATGTTTGAGTACAATGATGACCGGTAATGATATGGACGTGGATAGTACTTCTATTCTTTACTATACATTAGTGCCACTGTTCTTTATTTTAGTGCTTCTATTCTTTACTTTAGTGCTACTGGTACTTGCGTGTGTGACATTTACATCTGACATCGGCCCACATTTATGGCGTTTGCCGAATTCAGTTAATGACTGTTGATGTCCCAATACAATTAGTTTTTGATTTACCCAATCAGTGAGTTGATACAATGTATATCTGTGGTAATTATAAAGGTCGTATTGTTTTAACTTATTTTCTTTCATCTGGGAAGTATACAACATCCATTTGGTGATTCCTTTTTATCTGATTGCACTGTACACTAATTGTATAATTGAGGACCGACATAAATGCTTCTTTTTTCATTTAAATTCAATTTTAATGTTTTCAAATACACATGTTTTAATAGAAAACACTGGCATTCCTGAAGACTTCCTTCACATTGCATGTCAAATAGATCATTATTTAGTTAGTTTGTCGCATGAAACACCGCTAACAATGTAAAGACAATAACAATAATACTACTACAATAACAATAACAATAATAATAATAACGATAATAACAATAACAATAATAATAATAATAATAATAACAACAACGATAATAACAATAACGATAATAATGATAACAATAATAACAATAATAATAATACTAATGATACTAATGATAATAATGATAATAATAATGATGATAATAAGAACAACGATAATAATGATAATAATAATAACAATAATAATAATGATAATAACAATAACGATAATAATGATAATAATAATAATAATAATAATAATAATAATAATAATAATAATATGACTGCTTGTAATGTCCTGGACTCCACACCGCAGACATAAAGAAATATATTATTTAAATGGTGGTGTTTAAAAGTGCTATGCGATACTGCAGCTCTTAATTCCAGAGAAAGGGAATTCTATTTTTCTGTTGACTGTCAGGTGAAAGTGCGGTAACCAAATGTTTTGAGTTTAGGTGTAGGGACACAGAGAGTCAGGTTTGAGATTGATCTTAAGGCTCCGGTACAGTTGTAATGGGGAGTGAGCCCAAAGAAATCCCACATAATAATGTGTCGCAATACAAACTATCCACAGCCTGCTACTCATCTCCTTCCTGAAGAAAACACTAGACATGCATATTCAGGATGTTTAGAATTGCTTAAATTGGCTATAGCTACGCCCGTTCTTATTTTTGACATTCAGCCTATAACTGACTTGTTCTGTAGAGGAATTCCTGGAGTGTCATTGTTTGAATTATAGCATAACTTTATCAATCACAACACACATTTATTGGAATAAATGCAAATCCTTAATAAGTATTCCTCTGCCGCGTCGTGTTAAATGATTTAGGGTGGACAATTTGATCACATGACTACTGACTGCTGGAGTTAGGATCCAATTGTTCTCCTGTGTTATAGGCCCAATATTAATGTAGGATTGAATGACTCTCCGCCATTGATGTTTTAGCTCCTTAAGGAAAATGGGATAAGCATCACCTTCCGGCGAGTATATGAAGGGCCGTACTTCCACGCACATGCTGAAAACCCATTCATAAAGATTGTAGCTGAGACCAGGACTGATACAAGAAGTAAGTATTGTGTAATATCCCATTGATACGAACACCAAGTCCAAGAAATGTACACGTATACATACATAGTTTTCTCATACGCCCTATTGGTGTCTGTTTTACTAAAACGTTGATATATTTCTACATTATCCCTCTCCATGCTGGATTAGGAACAGATACAGCCCTTTAGGGCATCTCCGGTTGCCTTCAGCATGGAGAAGGTTAATATGCAGATTTAGTTCCGGTTTGAAGCTAATGCATACTGCATGTTTGATGTAATCGTATAAAGTTAGCTATTGATCACTCCACCCATCTTGTATACCACTTCATCATACCGAGTGCATAACCTCATAACCGAGTGCATTACTATCTGCAATTAATCCACATTATGAGATTACTCGTTAACCCGCAAGTGATGGTCAGTTGACCTCCGCGTGTCCATGTGTGATCAGCGGATGTTGACCTCAGGTCGGTAGCTGTACATATCCAGTCTGGATATCCAGAATTCTGCTGCCGGGATGTCAATCCTATGCTTTAGGCGCGAACATAACATGAATGGAGTACAGTGTGTGTACAGCACAGGCCATCACTATTAATCCAGCATGCTTGATTTATCTCTACCCGCAAGGACTCTTTGTCTTCTGACTGTACTACATGTGCATCTGGATTAATTTCAAGACATCTGGATACGCTTCATTCCATTATTCTGCATCATATATGTTGAATTCTCTACCTATTGAGCTCCGACTGTCCCTCATTCTTGTCATTTCAAATCTAGACACCATATTTTCTGCAAACTACTTCTACTAGCATCTATGCCATTCTACCATACCTCCACCATAATGTCTTCCATTGTCCATTATAAATATACGTACATGTATAACTATATTATTACAGTAACTATTATTTATTTCTTCTTGGTTGTGTTCTGTTTGCATACGTCAAACACGACAAGTTCTCATTGCTATTGAATCTGCCAGCACAAACCCAGCACTGGCGGGGACTTTATAGCAAGTGCCGGCTAACCTTGGCCACTTACAGACATAGGAGCGGTAAAATAGCACATGATGAATTCATAAATTCAAAGAATGCATCAGCCATTGTGATTATGGGTCCGAAAAATGAACGCAAAATTGAAATAAATACAACGGATGCCACGTTTATATTTTACTGTAGGAAGCTATAACTATACCATTTCCCTTCACTATCAGCCCATCTGAAATTGATAAGTATATACAAGTCAATAATGCTCGTGAACTATATGCTAAATCTTGATTATCGGCAAATACATGATTGCAAATAATCTTACCAGCAGTCGAATACTTATCAAGGTAACGGGACGTGATTTCAAGAGGAACAACTCAGTCCTTTTTAAAGAGGAAATAGGTTTGTTACAACGAATTCGTTTGTTATAGTTTATGTGATGCTGGGAGCCTACTTCGAGTTCATTGGTCTGATGGACCACCTGCATGACGTGGGGCTACTGGACACTGGCGACTACTTCGTGGTGGGTGTGGAGGTAGGACAGTTCGGCATGAAGGACGCACAAACCTTCCTACACGGTACGTTACCTCCAATTACATAGACTTCCTCCTCGGTACGTTACATCCAACTATATAGTCCTCTTTCACTGTACGCTACCTCCAACTACATATAATTTCTCCATTGTACGTTACCTCCAACTACATATACTTCCTCCACTGTACGTTACTTCCAACCACATATACTTCCTCCACGATACTTTACCTCCAACCACATAGACTTCCTCCACTGTACGTTACCTCAAAGTACATAGACTTCCTCCATTGCACGTTACCTCCAACCACATATACTTCCTCCACGGTACGTGACCTCCAACCACGTATACTTCCTCTATGGTATGTTACTTCCAGCCACGTTAACTTCCTCCATGGTATGTTACCTCCAACTACATAAACTTCCTCCACGGTACGTAGCCTCCAACCACATAATACTTCCTCCATGGTATGTTACTTCCAACCACATATAATTCCTTCATGGTATGTTACTTCCTACCACACAGACTTCCTCAACGGTATGTTACACATCCTTTCCCCCATGGTTTGTTACATTCATACGCACATTCTTCCTCCATATTATGTTACCTTCCACCACACAGAGTGAATGACTTGTTATAGTTGCATCCACCACAGATGCATATTTTAGATTCCATCTCTGTGATTCCATATATACGTTCAGTTTCGTGTTGTGATTTGTACCATTTTCCTCTTTTCAAAGCAATGTTGTTTTAAAATGCTTACGACACAGCTTTGTTCGAATAGTGAAACTATATAGGAGAGCATGGTGGGCTAGTGTGACATTGAATTCTAAACAAAACTGCTTTATATTAATATCGGTTATGTGCATACTTCAGAATCACACTAAACACATGCAATGAATTATAGATTTATTGAGAATATCTGTTCGTTGTGTTCTGACATGTTTAAGCATTGAAGAATTATGAGAGGAAGTGAAGCATGCTTTGTGGACCAACAGTTCCCAATGCACATACAAATAGTGAGCAATATATAAAAATAGGGAGCAATAATTTCTCCCTGGCCTATCATTGCCCTGGTTCCAGGGATGTACGGGGTCGTATAGAGGACACGCGGCATCCACTTCTTGTTTTCCAGATAAATCAGAGCGCCAGACTGTCATATACTTAGTATTGTTTCAGAATAGATGTCAAGCAGTATTTTACCAAAAGGCTGTCAGACAAATTAAGACGGGAGATAATTTCAGTTAAAAAATACAGAGTTAGAACAGAATTACGGCCAAACATTGCCGTAAACGTCGTCAGGTACATTATAATGTTGACAGATGCATGAACACTTTTATGAATAAATATAATCAGTATGTTCCTGAATGTAATATTATGGTATATTTTATTCTATGCTAAAGTTAATGCCATAGTTTCACTGAAGAAAAACATTTCGAATGGCAGAACAAGTATTGTATAGTACCTAGTCTGATAAGTTGCAATATATTGGTGACAACGTTTACACGTTTTTTAAACCAAATCAACACCTTGAGAAGATAACAACTCTCTGATCACGAGGCACGTGTTATCATTTCCGATTGATATTCGATTCTTCTCGAAAGTTGTTCGCCATCGGTCGGTGTAATCAGCTCTTCTCCACTCGTGCCTGTGTTTACATCACATATATTTAATCTGTCCACACCAGAGGTATGATGTCCAAACAGTTCACACTCCACATCATTTAATCTAGAATATTAATACGTTGCGAATATGTCCAGATACATTTAATTATCCCCTCCATTCTCGCTCTCTGTGTATAGTTGGGTATTCTCGCCAAATCGTTTACTGCTTCCTGACACAGTACGTTGTCATTGTTACACTTGATCAAACAACACATATCCTTCTTCAATAAAACCACATATGCATTCTTATTTAGAAAAGGAATAGGTACTGTTCTATTCTTTAATCAAACTACATATATAGTATTTAATCAATCGACAGGTTTATTTTTAAATGGGATATAACGAATGCGTTTGTCCTTGCCAACTACCAGAGAGGCCACTGAATCTGTCTATTTCTTTCATAGGTGTATTCAGAGAGGCCACTTAATCTGTATATTTCTTTCTTAGGTGTATTCAGAGAGGCCACTGAATCTGTATATTTCTTTCGTAGGTGTATTCAGAGAGGTCACTGAAAATGTATATTTCTTTCGTAGGTGTATTCAGAGAGGTCACTGAATCTGTATATATCTTTCATAGGTGTATTCAGAGGCCACTGAATCTGCATATTTCTTTCGTATGTGTATTCAGAGAGGCCACTGAAAATGTAAATTTCTTTCGTAGGTGTATTCAGAGAGGTCACTGAACATATATATTTCTTTCGTAGGTGTATTCAGAGAGGTCACTGAAAATGTATATTTCTTTCATAGGTGTATTCCCACATCGTTGTTCCCTCCTGGTATGTGTTATTCAAATGTTAACATTATTTTTTCTTTTTCAAATTTTAACATTGAAGTTATATGTTGTTCAAATTCACTACAGGTATATTCTCCACCGAGGTGACCAATCGCAGTGCCGCAGCGTTCCGACATTTTGTCAGCGTGATAACGTCACCACCTGTCATGTCTGAATACCACAACTTCGTGATCGCTGTCAACAAATATCTGGAGGCCCCTCCCTTTAACTACCGCAACCCCTTTGGCCACCTTGGAGTTCTGAAAGAGGTAAGTACCATTGACTTACCGGTGCCAATATAGTGGTTAATTACCTACACTAATGACACAGTTCACTGAACTAGCAATAGACGTATGGTACACGCATAACAAATCTGTGTATTAATATTCCATAAACGAACGTTCATGGTGCATTGCTGGACTATATGAATCAGGTATGACACACTATAGATATTGATGCCTACAACTAATATCGTGTCTATATACATTCCTGCTTTGCTAATTTTAATGTTAAATATACAATGTAAAGGGTTGCGCATGCAATACAAATATTGAAAACAATAACACTATTTTTATTCATATTTGGTAGTAATTTCATGGCTTGCTGTGGATCAATATCACATTTGGATAGCTGCATAGCTGCTTGAAATGTCATGTACAAGTATTTGAGACCAGTTTGCCGTTTAATAGGGCATATGGCATGTGAATGACAGAGCACTACGTCACTGTCATATTGACCCGGCCCCCGCTCCACGGAATGATCAAAAGCGCCACGCGACTCTAGAATTCTATACGGTAACGTGGAGTTTCGACCCTCGTAGCACTACGATCTTTCTGTAGAACTGGGGCCAGGTATTCTATGTAGCTAATTACAAAACTTGCCATATTGTATGATTGCACCCTGTGAAACACGTTCCCAAATGCCTCCATACGAGCAGTCGATGGGTCGAGGTTGTGAGGATGATTGTATTGTTGTCACGTGCACAGCTCCGCGTGGAGGCCGTGTACCTGTACGACGCTGTCTGGCTGTATGCACGTGCGGTTCACGAGCTTCTGGCTGAAGGGGAGGACATCAGAGACGGAAAGGCGGTCATAGAAAAGATCAAAGGAGCGACGTACAAAAGTGAGATGATCTGACATACCATGATGGTCTTTAGCAGAGGTGTCGACAGCTCTGTATACATGACTGTAGTAGACATATTAATATTTGTTTTGGCTAACTTATTGGACTATGATTCCGACACCTTTGCCGAAGGCCTAGTACAAACCACATGACTTACATGTTGGACTTGCCAACAATTCTATGAACATAATACAAGTGTATATTACGTCCTTGTTTCTATGACCTGGTGTGGTAAGCGACTCCGAAATGGATCAACGTACAAATAAATACTGGCAGGCTAACAGAGCTGAGCACGATATTAGGCTGCTCTACAGAACAGAGAGTTGCTTCAGCACGTACACGTGCACACTAGTGTCTGACATCAGTCCATCATCAACGAGTCGAAGGTCAGTAGTACTCACAATCGTGAATTCAACCAGTCATTCTGAAAATGAGACTACGTGTATTGGTAAATACTTTTAGAAATATCAACAGAATAATGATCCAACCGTATGCATTTCCATAGACAAGATTATGCAACAAGGATTATTTCAGAGATATAATAGTTGATGATTCGTAGCCACATGAAATGCCCATTGCACTTAATATTAGTCGAAATCAACATCGCGTATGCCTTTAAATGCAAACCGATGTTGTACAGTTTAATAATGACACTAGTCTTAAAAACAGACAATTTGAATGACATATAGTATAATTGAATACGGATATTCATCAACATGATGCATGGAAACATAAGCATCTTTGCATGTAGTCACTTCTGAACATCGGAAGCTCATTTCTGTAACACCGCTACAACTGTAAAGAGGGGGGGGGGGGAGTTTACACCCAATCCTTCATTGGTCTCAATCCCCTGGAAATGGACACTCGTTGTCGCGGCCAGTGATGGATGTGTCTCCCATTAACATGTAAAGTTGTGTTTATTTGACATGACGTGATCCGCGCGCCTGTGAGACCAATCCTTCCTCCATACTTAGAACTCTTCAAGTGATACACACATACTTCGTCCATATACGCTCACTTGATTCGTCCAATCGCCGGCTGTGCACCGGAAATATCGCGATGAAGGACCATGTGTATCTTTGCAATGGCATGTGTGCCACCGTATCACCAAGTCCAAGACACAAACGAGATCATTGGGGATTAAACTGGTGTCGGCCATGTCAGTATTAGCATTCATTTATTCCTTAAAGTATCCATATTTGAGGCATTCTACATCGTCGTGATGCTATTTAAATTAATTAATGAGTCATGCGAGTAAATAGCTGGTATATTTGCTAGTCTCATATCAATACTGATAGCTTTAATGGCCATGGCTTATTGCACTTGTTTGACATGTGACATTTGAACATTTCTAAACGGGGCGGTCACGTGCCTAGCTACAATGTGATTACTTGTATACGTCTAGGCGCCAGTGGTATTCCTGTATACGTCACAATTATACTTCCTTAGTACACTATGTTCACACTGACTTGTGTTACTAGTTGTATAACAAAATGGCAAGATTGTGTAATCTATGCATTTAACATTAAAACAATTTACTGTTGCAATAAAAACAAAACTAGCATCCAATGATATCAAGGCGTCGTAAATGCTTGTCGGTGACGACATACTGATGTTTCATACGTATAGAGTTGTACGACCTATTGCCTACAGGCACGAGATTAGGCAGCTCTACAGAACAGAGAGTTGCTTCAGGTTAACAGGTTGCAGGTTAACATGCGCGTTCACATATATGTTTACATGTACATACTATCATCACTAAATTCACGAATAATGATACAATGGCTAGATATATAAACTAACAACGAAGTGTCGGAAAGACCTAGCCAAATCTGTAACCACCATTTCCCCCGAGACCAAATGTATCACCGACGGCTAAACATGTCATACTCACCACCACAAATGTACTTCTACCGCACCCTGGAGGTAGACATTATCTTGCTGGCAATTCAGCGAGAATAGCTCGACATGCACGAAAGCAGTAGTACAGCATGACCTTATCTCTACATGGATTCAAAACCTTGGATGTATCTGAGCCAAAGGTGTCACCCCCGAATCCAGTAGGAATACTGCGTATCACTCTGGGCTACAATTATACATATGGATCGCGCCACAAATACACAATGTACAAATATGCTTAGCGTCGCCTTATATTATGCCCAGCAGACTAACATACTAGTTTTCATATATCTATACACAGGGTATAACCCATATTTAATGTTTCTTCCCATGCTGTCATTTTTTTATGAAACCTGCTATTCCACGGTGTATTGTTTTTACGTAGTCATAGTCTTAAATGCATTCGACTGTGTTGCAGGTGCCACTGGATATATCAATAGGATTAACTCACTCGGAGACGCGGAGGGAAATTATTCTCTGGTTGCTAGGCGTCCGATTCCGGAGAAACCAGAAGAATGGGGCATGATTCCAATTGGTGTCTTTCAGTTAAAAAAGAACTTGTCTGAACTCCCGGTAAGTGTAGGTACATCGGTCCTGCTTGGTGTGAACCCACAACTTACAGTTAGTCGGAGACATTCAATCCATAAAGTAGGTGCCATGTTAACTGTAACGGAATACAGTGCAGTCCTACTCACTGCTCCAGATGTAATGCCAGGACGTGTTCGTTTACGATGCATTGGCTCTAAAGCTAGCATATATTCTTGTATGGCCACTGCTTCTAATCACAACCGTACACTAGGGTAAACTCATTTCAGGAGTTCCAGTTCTACGAGGGCGAGTCTATTGACTGGATTAACGGCAAGCCTCCAGTAGACGAGCCGGAGTGCGGATACCGAAACGAGAGGTGTATCCCGCCGAAAAGTCAGTACAATGGCAGGGTGGCATGATAAGGCACACTGGTAGGCTAAGATGGTACGGGTAGTGCAAGATAAAAGGCTAGGTTAGAGTAAGGTGGTAGGATAAGATGGTCTGGCAGGATGGCCCACAAAAGTTACACGATAATGTTATGTCCTCTCTGGGTAAACCGTGTGTTGATGGATATACGTCAAAACATGCATCGTGCACAAATGGGCAAATGATGCGTAGTTGTTCTGTGTTGGCTGTAATGTGTACTTTATTCAAGACATGGAAATCAATATGATGTAATGTGTTGACGTTCTCCCGTGTGGCACTGACTCTGCCTGTGTTCGTGTTTAGTGTAGCAGCTACTGATCTCTGCGTAGTGCTGCTCCCTGTAGCGTAGTTTCACCCCAGTGTTCATCCTGCTATCAACGTAATTTCCCTCTCTGCTTCCAGTCGTAAAAGTGAATACCAAAGGTAGTATAGTTTGGGAAGCTAAATTCTATTTTCATTTTCTATGTTCTTTTTGAGAATGATCTTTTTCCTAAGCTTAAATTTATAGCAATATTTAACTTTTAATAAGTACCGGTAAGACCAGCTGCCTATTTATTGAATTATTTCCATTATTGGTCGTCCTGTAATCTCATCGCTCTGTGGTAGGTTGGCAGGGGTGGTATTCATAAAGATTCTTAAATGCTTAAGAATTCTTAAATCTGCTTTTATTCTAAGAATTTATCAAATTTACTCTCAACTTTGAGAATTTTCTTAAAGAGTTATTCATAGTCCAGTCCCAGCTCTTAGAATTCACTAACACATTCTTAAATTGTAGGAGTCCTCTGCACCACTCCTAACTAACTTAAGAATGTTTCTTAACTCGTCAATATGGCTGCCGCTGTACGCCAACAATTGGCTGTAACCCTGCGTTTTTTCTGCACCAACTGGACCAGTAGCAAGCATTCGTCACTAGTCCAATTGGGCTTGCTGTGCGATTTTGTACTAACACTAGAAACACTAGCAGACGATGCCATGATGGATACGTATTTGTTGTCATTAAATAGGTGCTTGCCACATCCAGTGAGAAAGTTATAGAGAAGGAGTCCAGTCTACGTTACCGTCTGTTATAGTAGACTGGTATCACAACCAAACTTCCTATCATTATGCCGTTTGCAGTAGACGCCACCCAGCAAGGTCTATTAGGTGTAATGGTCATTGTTGGTTTTTACCTTCATACACAAAAGAGTCACTTTTGTTCTAAAAATAGCAAGGGAATTCCCTGGTTACGGGATAAAAATCAGTAATAATTTTCTTAGAATTTCTCTTAGGACTTAGCAAAAGGTTACTCTAAGAATTTTTATAAATCACTTTTAAGATTTTCTAAGAGTAACCTAAGTAAACTAAGAAATGTTAGCCATTTTTTAAAGAAAATTATTAAAATCGATGAATACCGCCCCACTCAGTCTGTTTAATAATGTCTAATAATGCCCATACCATCATGGCCAGTACCTCCACAACCACCATGCAAATGTCAATATGTTCTATCCTGATACGTAATTCAGTTAATGCCCTGTGCATGTTTTGTTCTAAGCGCATTGTGTGCATCTTGTTTCCTTACTGCGACGTACTAGCTAACATTTTTATTTATTTATTTATTTTTAAATTGGGGTTTTAAGTCGCTTTCAAGATTCTTTCACTTGTATCACGACTTGTCAGTTTAGGGCATGAGGAAACCCGCAACATCCGTAGCGCTGAATGTTGCAGTAAACCTGCGAGC
>JAUTBT010085370.1:0-29966 GCA_032361225.1 Lepetodrilus schrolli | reverse complement strand
GATAAGACTTGTGACGTCGTCGTGAAACACTTGTTACGAGGTGACAACACTTAGGACTGGTTTAGGAGCTCCTAAATTGTTAGGAGTATGTTGTGAAACGGGGGCCTGGACTGCATATATTTTTGCATAAAAGCAATTGAAGAAGGAATATAATTCAGTCATTCCAAACAATATTAGTGTATTTTACCAGAAAACATTCTATTATATCTGGTGCAAATGACAGCAGCATTGGTCGGAGATATATGGTGTGATGCTGGAAGCATTGGCTGTTATACAAACACTGGAGGTAAACCAGATGGTAACCATCACTTTCTGACGCATGAATTGTCGCGAATGGGTGAAAGATTCCCGCTATGACGTAAAACAATAACTGACTCGCTGGCACATACGCAAGTTATCATTAAGATTTCAATTTATCGGTACATTGATCCCATAATTACAAGGTAGAATACCCATTGTAAAACAATAGAGACCTCTAGTTTTCCCACGTTGAACTTCAAAAGCAAGAATTCCTGCGTAGCGTCACAAAATGTTGCCTGTCGCCTGTTGAAATCATTGTTGATGGGCTAATACAAATTATATAGTCATATCGACAATATACTTTTGTGGGAATTTAGTATCGCAATTATATATAGCCAAATTTATATACAGCAATCAATAATTACGTACAAAATACAAATGGAGAATACTAATAACCGATTGCAATAATATGTATAATTATCATGATTATATGCCCTATAGGATGAGACATTCACGCATATAGAAGTGGAATAGAAGCTTACATAATATACTAGTATAAGAAAATATACTTGAATTAATTCTGGTGCGTCGTCTAAACTTGGCCGTAGGTGCATGAATACAAAGAATATATAGTGCCATATATAGATAAAAAATAAATAAAAAATACAAAAATAAAATATTGAAAATCAATATTCGGAAATGGAGTTTGGTGCTCAATATACTTAATTGTGTAGACTAATCAAATGTACATACTTTCAGGTAAAACACGTTTGACCATGAAATATGTCATCAAACCGTGACTGTATGCCTTTAAATATTACGCTATAAGGCCACATTTATTTGATTTCCTGGTTTACAGATTTTTCTGTGATAATTTTAGCTCGGGCGATCGAAAATAAAAATAAAAATAATTTCATATTTTGACCAGTCGGTTGGGTCAAATAAAAATAATAGGACCTAATGTAACATTGGATATTATTAATGGTCGACATCAGTTGACAGTCAGTATAATCTCTATAAACACGTAGATCTACATTCAGAAAGCTAATTGAATGCTTATTTTCAAATTACTGAAAATTATTGTCAATGGCAGTTTAGTTTGTATAAATATTAGTTTCCGTTCATACTATGCATAATTTGAGGCTAATTATAAATATTATACATTCACTGTATATATATTTTTTATTTTTTATTTTTATTTTCTATTTTCTATTTTCTTTTTATTTCTATATGCGTGAATATAGGGCATATAATCATGATAATTATACATATTATTGCAATCGGTTATTAGTATTCTCCATTGTGTGTATACATACATACATGATGGGTTGTACGACTTTTCCCTTCACCGTGTTCACTATTTATTATTATAATGTTCTAAAGACTAGTATACTGTCGGCGGAATATTATGTTTTTAAATTAAAATAAATAAATCTATTATTTTCAAAGTGGAACAAATCTGGTGGGCGGATCCGTCCTTAAATCATAGAATCAAATAACTGGCCTAACACTTTCTCGACAACATTCTCTGAAAGTAACTTGCATACTGCCGCCAATAGATAGTTAGCAGAAATCTATCATATTAGTTTTGTTTATATAAGGTCGCGTCCAAGATAGATCTCTAATAATTGTAGTCTATGATCTATCGGTATGACAGTTCTAAGTTCTTGACATTCCGATCAACCGAACAAGGTGAAGGTCTGTGAAATCACGTGACAACGCCATCTTGTTGGTTAGGTTATTTCCGGCCAAATAATACACCGTAAATATCCATAAACATCGGGTTTGTTTTCCAATTAATATCGGCTTTGTGCGGATATTTCGGAAATCTAACATCCCCCATTCAAGATGTTGAAGCTTCGCGAAATAACGGACAAGGTGTAAGTATTCATTGAGTTATTTGAACGGAGGTGTCTGCTGTTGTCAACCGGTACTCCAAATTTGTGTCATGGCGCTGGTGACCTCATATAGAGTTCCACGTAGCATATGTGGAGAACGATACATCCAAATGACAATTGACCAGCATATTTAATTAAATTAGATTAAAAGCAACAATAATAAACCGCAATAATACAACAAGCAATGAATTATCTGGGCAGCAGAGCGTCTGATCGATATCTGACGGCTTCCAGAGAGGGGAGGGCACTTTTAGTAAAATCTAATATAATAATCTAGAATGCATCCTTTCTACTTGTCAAAAGTATCTGTGTACACGGTATTATAATCTTCTTTGCTTAAGCTTGAGGTTTGGATCAATACCAACGATACGTGTAGGTTTATACTACCAATATGACTTCCAAATTAACAATATAAACATCAAAACCCAACCAGGAAACACTGCAGTTTTGGAATTAATTCTAAAATATCGAAAACCACAGTTACTACAATACTGTACAGTGGAAAAGATTATCATAATTATATCCATAGTGTTATCAGGCAGGTGACATATTTATTATTTCATCAATTAAGATTAAATTAAATGGTACATTGTCCCGTAATTATTGAGATTGACAATACTGACAATAACTAGGTGTCATTTGTATTCTATTTGCCATGTTTTAATCATGCACTTGTTCAACTCTAATCTACAACACTAACACAATCAACACACCAGCCCATATAATTATAATAGGAATTAAATCCTATGAACATGATGACTGCCTGATCATTGATTATATCACAGTATGTGCAACTAACCTTTCCTTATGACATTTTTCTCATATTTTTCTAGCACCAATGTGGTGATGAACTACTCTGAAGTGGAGGCCAAAGTCCGTGAAGCTACTAACGAGGATTCCTGGGGGCCCCATGGAACACTGATGAATGAGATCGCGCAGTACACATTCACATACGAGCATTTCCCAGAGGTTATGGGCATGTTGTGGAAGAGGTTGCTGCATGATAACAAGAAAAACTGGCGAAAAGTTTACAAAGTAAGCTAATGGAATACAATTGAAATTGACAACATGGGCAAGTAGCTGTTTGTTCACTGTTGTATGCAAGCATCATGAACCTTCATAATTGTTTCAATGATAACCTGGTCACAACCTGTAATACTAACAATACTTTAAGGACATTATTTTGGTACCAGTATTAAGATTGTATTTGAGGAATTCGAGAAATTTTACAATATTCTCACTGGTGCTAGAATGTTTAAAATGCCTTAAAATCTTGCATTACCATGATGACATCTGGGTAATTGTATGGTCTTGGTATTTTCCCAGAGTTTGGTGCTGATAACGTACTTAGTACGGAATGGATCTGAGAGAGTTGTAACCAGCGTCCGAGAACATATCTATGACCTGCGAGGTCTTGAGAGCTACACCTTCACAGACGAAAATGGCAAAGATCAGGGATTAAATGGTGTGGTATATTACCTACAACAGCCTGGCTTTTGTATCAAATAATATTAGAATTTATAACACATGCGTTGTTCATTAAAATAATCATAACATTCCAATAGGAAGAGAGAGAGTATGAGAGAGAACATATAAAAGAACGTATGAAAGAGAGAGAGAAAGTATACCATAGTTGGTACCAGCTTTCTGTAAAAGGCATCAGTTTTTAATTTAACTCTCCATGCTGGAGATACCCTTAAGAGCAGTGCCTGTGCCTAATCCAGCAGGGAGAGGGTTAAAGGAGAAATCTGTAGGCACAATTTCTCAATGAAATGAAACATTTAAATTTTCATTTAGTAAACAGCTGGTAAAGTTGAAATATAGTTATTTATCACTTTATCCATTGCTCGCACAATTAATAGATTTTTGTTTCCTAGTTAAATTGATAATAGAATATTTGTCGTTAAGAACAGGTTACATTTATTGTTGGTATCATGAGTGTGGGTTACATTTATAGTTGGTATCATAAACACAGATTACTGTTTAGTCAGCATCAAATGCAGGTTACTTTTATAGTTGGTATCATAAATACAGGTTTCCTTTTATAAATCATAGTTGGTATCATAAACGATGCATGTTGTTTTCAGTTCGACACAAGACGAAGGATCTGATGAGCTTCATTCAAGACGACGAAAAACTTCGTGATGAAAGGAAAAAGGCGAAGAAAACGAAAGACAAATTTGTGGGAATGTCTGGAGAAAATTCAGGTTATAGAGTCCCATCATACAGTAAGTGTTGTACTGTGTCGTCAACTACCTGCTTTCAGCTCGAGGGGCAGGTCACAACTTGTTAACTCCATCCCACCCACACCCCTCCTCTGCTGTGTCTGATGCTAATCTCGCATTGTAGATAAGCTTGTATGGCCCCAGGCAGTGGAGGGATGAGCGCAGAATGGGCATCCTCAACAGCCTGGGGCTTATGCTTAAGCTACACAAGTGCTGTGCATGGTCAATGTGTAGTATGGAGTTAATTTATTACTGTCTGTACTAGCATATCATTTATCAGCAACATCACTAGTAACTTAATCATGATCATAGTTCTATAGGATTAATCATGATCATAGTTATATAGCCTTGGTATAGCTATGATTGGCTGTCAACAGTAATATAGGAATATTAATAAATAAATATCTTTAGGCAATCATATATAATATATAATAGATATTACTATGTTTATGATTGTACGGTTATAATAGCACATCAGAATTAAAGGAGATGAATAGTTCTTCAACATGTTCAAGTTTTAACATTTGCAAACTATGATTACTACAGAAACTATATTTATCTTTACAGTCATGGAAAATAAACTTGGTAGTAAGAATTGCAATACTGATGATGATTTCAAGAAGCATGGACATGTATATGTCATTACGTGTCAGTGTTGTCGAAAATTTTGGTATATGTGTGTATGGAAATTCCCTCCACATAAATAACTATTAACAGAGAACAAATTGTTGTATTTGCATGATTCATTTTGCTCGTGCCTGTTTAGGTGTTTGTCTTGCATTAAAGCCTAAACATTTCAGTAATTGTCAGCTGTGTTTTTATTTCTTTTAAAAAGTGAATATTACATTTCTTTTTTAAAAGGACTCGTACACATGGGTAATTTTACCTATAGAAGCCAGTTATTATTATTGCTCATATGTAATATATAGAGCGATATTTGTAAGAATCCGAGCTATCAGGAAGGAAAAGCCACACAAACCTATTGAAATATACTAGTATCCCTTTAACAGCCAAAGGTAAACAACATTTGTTTACACTACGGTGTATATGTTATTCACATGGTTAGAGGAGTATGCTGTGATTGGTCATTGTCTGACAGTTGAGAGATGGCCATACACAGCAGCTAACCAGCTGACTGCCAGGAAAATGAGCTGATTTATCGATAACAGATCATTTGGATGGAAATCAGTCATGGTACATGGTGTAGGGTCATCAGTTCTTTAGGTTTTTACAATGTTAATTTGGTGTTTTGAGTCACTTTAACATATTTAGTCTGTGGAAAGCTATCTGTTGTAAAACTTATAAACAGTTTTCATTAACATCGTGATCAGAATGAACTATATGGATGTAACAAAGCATGTACAGCAATGTTTCTAATGACATTGTCCATGTTCCAGTTATTTTTTAATTATTAATTAGTTTAATCGTCACGTGTGTGTACTATTCCCTGGAGCAGAGTAAAAAAAATCAATCAATCAACTTATAATTGGGTTAAACAACGGAAATGCAAAGTAGCCTGACCTACTTTTTAATTTTTTTTATTTAAGACGTTGACATCTAGTATACATTACTATTAAAGGCATACAATCACAGACAGTTGACCTAAATAGTGGTTTGACGAAGTTTTACGTGAATATATATGAATTTGATTTGACTACACAAGTATTTTATACATCCAACTACTTCTTCCTCATGTTCCACTGGTTATCAATATTCTAATATTTATTGAATTAGATTACCATACCTTGCAGCAGAATGAAAACAACAAGGTGTTTTCCCATTTACCTTAATTAAGGGGTTGCAATCGAATTGTATCTACCATACAGTTGTGTAAAGATTTTTAGAGGTACAAACATGAGTTTATGTATGTCAAGTGAACGTACCTTGCAGTTGTAGCCATGAACTAGTCCAAAACGAGCATAAATATCTGTGATTGTATGCCTTTAACTTGATTTTTGATTGAAATTTCTTGGACATTTTTTAATAGTTAAAAAAAAAATTGGGATGGATAATTTTGCTAACCATGCTAACTGTTATAATGAATGTTGTGTCCAGGTGACAGATATGAAGAGGAACCACGCGGGGAGAAGAACATGGGCGAGATTGACGAGTGGGGTGGCAGCAGGAAGTCTATTGCTAACGAGGCTCTGGACAAGGTCAAGGACGTCTGGAGCAAAGTGTCGGGGCGCCGGGGTGGTGCCGAAGCACCAGACTTCATGTAAGCAGCTGAATTAATAGAAATTCACCAAAGAAAATTTAATCTCTATTTTACATGTTTTAGCAGTTTTTAAAATATTAAAAAGAAATCCAGATTTTGTACAGGCTGTCACATGTATTTATTATCTTTATTTTTATAAATTTTTTCGTTTAAAAAAGAAATCTAGCTGTTTTAATGTCTGTATGTATTTAATGATCTTAAGTCATTTCCCAAAGTTTACAAATTAACAAGTCAAAAATAACCCTTAATTCAATACTGTATTACCCTTTCCAATGCATTTTAGGAGACATTTGCTTGGTGATAGAATTAAATATTCAGGTTTTACACAAACTTATCAGGTAATCAATAGGTGCATATTTATTTGTTACATTTTTATTCTTTTCAGATATGACGATGATCGAGGGTCACGCTACGATGACAGTGACCGTGATCGAAACCGTGACCGGTACGACGACTACGATTACGACCGTGACCGAGACAGAAAGAGAGATCGTGATAGTGACCGAGACTGGGAGGGTAAGGACCGACATAAGCCCAGGGACAGATACGAGTTTAAAGATAACGATGACAATGAATTTACATCGGTCGAAAGAACTCACAACTCGTACACGGAGAAAATCACAACAAATAAAAGATCAAAACAGGCAAATAAAATCGATCTAGGAGCAGCAAGTTCATATGGAAAAGAAGCAGCAGATTCTCAGGTAAGTCATCTTAAAGTATTGGTAATTTGTTGTACCTGGCCCCGAGATTACGAAACCTTTTTGAATACGAACTCATGCTCATGCACTGATGCAATTGTCTGAGGGTGATACTTCAAGTATGCCTCGGAGGATGGATCTGGTGCATTCTTTATATCCATTATTATTGTGTTATTATTACTGTTATTATTTTTGTATATTATTATTATTATTATTATTGATGTTTCAGAGTATAAGTAGTAGTAATGCTGTAGACGGTGCACCTAGTCTAATTGATATGGGACTGGGTCAAGCTGGCCAGTCTTCAGGAGCTGATGGCTTCACGGGATACCAGGCAATCACAAATGGCAGTTTTGACGACTTCAACCCCAGAGGGGCAACCACACCAAAATGTTAGTAGTAGGCGGCAAGAGCAAAAATAACATCTACTCATCTGGGTATTGTTCAACAGAACGATACACTACGAGAGTCAAAACTCCCTTTGCATGAGGTACAACTCTTGTAGCTATAGCATGGGACCATGGATAATATTATAACAAACTTTTTGATGTGTTTTTATTAGGGCTGCTCTGATAAGCCTACCTCACGATACAATTTCTTGTTTGAATTGAGGTTTACATCTGCTTTCACGATTTTTTCACTTACATCACGGCTTGTCAGTTTAGGGCAGGAGGAACCCCACAAGGTCCGTAGTGCTGAATGCTGCAGTAAACCTCCGAGCACTAGCTGGTTCTGACAGACCAAGGATGATAACTGAATTCCCACGGTACAGTTGCAGATATGAATGCTATGGTTTGTAACAGTTATTATATTGCTTCTGTTCACAGCACCCGGTCAGCCAGCAGACTTTGGTGACTTCACACAATTCCAGAATGGAGGATCAGTCTCGTCCCCCACAGGGTGAGTCCATCCGTATCACTTGTATCTTTGTCTTCTCATGCCTGGAGGCAACAGCAGATGCCCTACAAATCTGTGGAAACTATTGGCATGTTGGTCATCAAATGCAACCAACTAAATAAGATTTTTGTCGTTTTGAGTTGTTTTAACCTTCTACCTGCTGAAGGAAATTGGAAGTGCCCAGGATTTTCTTAATTAAAATCAGTATCAAGAGGGTTAACTAGTATATAACACCTGCTTCACCAAGCATGGCAATTTTCTGCTAAAGTGTGGAAATCTGCTGATTATTTTGTCCATGGACCAATCTTTTTACGATGGACATGGCTTTGGGCATGCAGCCTCCAGACCCCGGGCTTGTTTTCAGCTGAAATCACAATTGTCTGTTGCCATGCGTATGTTCACTCATCCCAGGTCCTTAATTTGTAAATCTATCTTCAATTCATCTCAGAATATTGTAGCATTTGCCTCAGAATATTGTCTCAGAATATTGCAGCTTTCCATGAATGCAGTTGACCAGGAAAAGTCTTGATATTTACTAGCACAATAGTGGGTATAATGGAGATGAAAAGCTGACAGGGCACTAAAATGGTGAAATCCTTTTACATAGTAATTCCATTGCACAACTACTGACACCATTTCTTGATTTTGCAGTTCGGACAACTTCGCAGACTTCTCACAAATGAGCTCGCCCACGTCGCCATCTGTTGCACCCGGTGTCATCACTCCAACTGCTGCCACGGGCATGCCGGCATCGTCGTCATCCAACGAACTCTTTGACGTGTTTAGCTCCTCCGCAGCGACGTCGCACATCCAGCCTATGCAAGCCTCAGCCAACCTCATGCCGTCCCCTACTGCCAGCGGTACTATCAGTGCACCACTGGCCGGAGCCCAGCCCGCCATGGGTCCGACGTCGCCCATGATGCCTGCCATGCCAGGAATGGGCATGGGTATGCCCATGGCGGGTGGTATGCCCATGGGACAACCAATGGTGTGTATGGCATGATGTGTTATATGTTGTATCCATCCTAAGACAGATTTCAGTACAAAGAAAATAATTAACTTTGTATATTGTTTGTGGTTGTAAATTGTGAAAAGTAGTGGTGTGAAAATGAAGTGTTGAACAAGATGACAATCTCTGGTTTTTATTAAATTTATTTCCTACAGAGTCTCACTTATATTTTTTTTTGCAGACATTTTAAAATATGGTCCTAATTGTCCAAACATAATGTTTGATGCTTACAATCAAGGTGTGATGGTTGTCTGTCCATTCAAATTATTTTTATCATGAAGTGTCTACAAATTTCCTACCCATTACTCTTTCAAAATCAAGCCAAAAGTTGCATTGTTATCATCTTATCATCCTAGTTTGCCACAGATTTCAAGTTACCGAAATTGACATTTCTATGAAGATACTTCACAGTAATAAACACTGGGCACTTACTTCAAAGAGCTATAATAACGTATTGGCATTCTCTTTCAGATGGGTGGAATGGCGCCTGGTATGATGGGCATACCCATGGGCGGTCAGATGCCTATGGGAATGATGGGTGGGATGCAGCAACCTCAAACTATGGGACAGCAGGTAATACTATGTTCCTTTCTTAATATGTACAATGTATTATTGTTTTGCAAACTAAGACTGGATCCAAACAGGTACGAATTGATGTGGGAAGTTTTCTATAAAAAAAAAGAGTTTAGTTTGTGACACTCTAGTAGCTAAATCAATTTGCACGGTATTATTTGGGTTTTTTATGCCATTCTTTCTTGTCCAATGTTTATGGATTGTTTTGTTTTTTATAAGCTGATGAACTTGAGGAATATGGTGTAGTGTAAATTTATCAAGTAAAAATAATGTAAATATGTAAATAGCATGGCATAAATTTCAGTCATGTTTAGTAATATGGTAGATGACCATGAAATGATCAAGTGAATGATGAAACAATTTGTCGAAATACTATTTCTCAAATACAGTACTTAGCACATAAATTTCTTTATGCATGTAAATGAGATTGCAGAGTTTCATAACTTTTATTTAGAATTATGCAGAAAGTGTACATGTTTATTTTAAATGTTTATTATTTTGTATTATTCTGGTGCACAGCGTAGTGTTTGTACATTCCTATTGCAAAACTCCTACCTGTCCACATACCCTGGTTATAATCAAGGCTATTGGTAATGCAATGGTAGAACATTGGACTTCTGGACCAAAGGTTTCAGGTTCAAATCCCGTCCAGGGAGCCCGACATCAATGTTCGCAAAAGTTATCTTTCTGATGGGATATTGATAGGATGCGCTCTGTAGAGTGGCAATGCAGTTATCATGCTTGATCTGTCAGTACCAGACAGTGCTCGCAGGTTTACTACAACATTCAGCACTACGGAAGTTGTGGTTTTCCTCCTGCCATTAACTGACAAGCTGTGATATAAGTGAAAGAATCTTGAAAGTGGCTCTAAACCACAATTCAAAAATATTTAAGGCTGTTTCCTGGGACAATTCATGGAGAAAATGGGTGGGTGATAGTGCATTGAAAGATCATATAATTTTGGTACCAATAAATCTGAGATCAGTTGAACTTTCCTAGCATTGTTAAATACAGCCATTATTAATGGTCGTGCTTGGGTAGCCTTGACTGGGGTATGTGGAAGTTTCTGAGTGGCAGTAAGAATGATCAGTATAGGTAGCTAGTTGTTCACCCTCTCTCTCTCCCCTCCCCTCCCCAGCCAATGATACAGAGGATGCCTATGGCAGGGGGCATGATGCAACAGATGCCCAATCAAAGGATGCAACAGCCAACAATGATGCAACAGTCAATAGCAGAACAGGTGAGACGGCCTGCCAGTTTCACAAAGCAATTGTAAAAAAGAAAAAATAATTAAAAAGGAGAGGAAAAAGGAAGTTTTGTAGTGACACAGCACAGTTAATTTTCTGAAGTATTTAACCAATAATCTGTGGTTTTATTTTGTATTTTGTTCACTTTGGGCTGTCTCAAGGTTAACGATTGCTTTGTGAAATGGAACCCATCCCTTTTTATGTATGTTTCATGAAATGTATGCAATATTATTAATCATGTTAATGATTATGATTGTTACATTTCTTGGAACTAGTATGTTAGTACTATAAGACTAGGTATCTTATCTATAAAAATAAGAAAATCAAATATATGAGCAATGTCTCCCAAGAACAATTCGTCACAAATGAGTGAAAGATTCCCGCAGCAACATTAAACTCCATAATCACTCACTTACTCGCCCATCAACAAAAGAAAGAATCTTAGTAATTTCCAGAGAATTAATTTACTTTACATAATAATGGATTGCTATGATTGTAAGTGCAAAGTTTGTTGCTATATTCCATATATTCTACTAATTATTATACAACAAAATTGTTGAATTGCTGAATTGATCATTATTTTAATCAATGCTTTTCTAGTTAAGTGGAGTTTACTTTTTTTCATGGAGTGTTGCCATATTAATAGTCACAATTAATGGTATCAACCTTTGGTTTATGCAGTAGTTGTGGGATTACTATTTCCCTCACTTTTCAAACTTCATATTTGACAATTGTTGGACCAACATTAATGTACATGCACTACTTGAGCTAGTTTCATATTTTGTAAAACAAAATAAATAAAAAATAAAAATGTTGTTGTTTGCTAGTAAGAGAACTATTTTGAAATCTATGCATTTACAATATTACCTGTATAAGCTGTCCCCTTATTTAACAATGTAAATATATGAGTTATGTCCCCTGTCTTATTGGAAATAATGTTATATATGTCAATCTTTCATGCATACTTAATTCTATTGTATTCACACTATTTATTCCAGTTTAATTTCATCATTCCATGTGTTCAGTCATATACTTCACTTTTAATCAAATTTTATTTGGCATGCTTGTCATGTTGCATTTCATTTTAACCCATTTATATTGCTTAATGAATTGATTAATCGTCGCATATAGGTGAAAGATTCCTGCTGTGACGTAAAACAATAATTCACTCACTATATATGTCATCTTTAGTTCCTCCAAGTTTGAGGAAACATACATTTAGATGTCTAGCTTTACAATATGTTCATTAAAAATAAGTTGAAATGTTGCAGGATTCAAAATTCTAATCATAAACACGACCTGGCCCCAGTACGTTTTCATGCTCATGCTCAAATTTTACATGGGGATATTTTTAACAAAACTTGAGTAAAGCATGAAATCGTACTCACAAATGTTTTGTAACCCGGCCCCGAGATTACGAAACTTTCGTGAGTGCGTTTTCATGCGCATGCTTAAATTTTACATTTGTGAACAGAACCTCGAGTTGAGCATGAAATTGTACTCAAGAAATTTCGGAGCCTGCCCACAGTAGTATACCTTGCTGAATTTCTTAATGGTGTTACTTTGTTTTTCTCTCTCCCTCTCTCTCGCTCGCTTATTTGACTTCCACACTTATCATGTAGGATTCTTCCATCTCTACATCCATGTCTGCCACTTCACAGACGTCCAAGGTTTGTGTAGTTGTATCTCCCTGTCCCATCCCACTCAGTCCGCTCCCTTCCACCACGCTGAATCCAATCTCTGCATTCCCTGCCTTGTCGTATGCATAGTATGCTCCATTCTATGTTTTGGAGTTGTGCATATCAGTATAAATTTGTACCATTTAGGGAGTTTGCACGGTCTTGTTTAAATAAAGATGAGGCCTTCTTTAAGTATGTTAAGTGTTATTTTTCTGTGGTTTTATGTCAGGCTTAAATTACATTGCAGAAAACAAGGAATATATTTCTGATCTCAATATTGTGCTGGTATTTGTTTGGTAGTATATCTTAACAATTCTTTTGGCAAGTCCATGTTCACTTGATTTCATTTGGGCTCAGTTGGTCTTTTAGGTTAATATAATATTAGTGTATACATGTGTATCTGTCTGTATGAATTTAAATGCATCTTTGGACATTTTGGCATTGTCCTGATATATTGGAAAACTCATCTGCCTCTAAGCATGTCTAATGCAATGGTGTGTGATATCTGTATTATTTACAAGAATGTGGTGATATAGATTGCAGTCTGGGATCAGTGCTGTATACAATGCTACTGTTTTGTGATAATTTGTTCACTTCGTATAGAAGAATTCCTGGTAAGAAAGAAGAGGTCATTGTAGTTGATGAGCAAATCTGTTTAGAGTGGTACCATTGAGTTGTTTCGTACGAAAATTAGCATTGAAATCTGTGATTATGTGAATGTAGTTGAATGCAAAGATGCTGTTTAGTTTACAAAGTGTGTTGACAAGAAAGCATGTCGCATGGATTGTGCATACTTAGTAAACTAAGCATCCTTATTATTTTTTTTTTTTTTTTTAAAGGTACATGAGCTTTTTAAAATTTCATTAATTGGCTTAGACTAAACCAGTTTCATTTTTATTTTATTTATTTTTTTGGTGCCAATTTCATCATGAATTTAATTGTAGTGATCTATGCAGCACCACAATATCAGTCGAAATGAGTGCACAGGCATATTGTGTACCATTTTATTGTAGGAGTAAACACGGTAAGCTGCAACACCTTTCAGTAAAATATTTGTACATGTATTGCGTTTGTCTGCAATGCTCTGCACACATCCCGTGAAGACGATCACACCCTGCCGATGACATCACTGTAGCATGTGCCTTCTCTCTGAATAGTTGTAAACTTGTTTATTAGGACAGAAAATAAAGACCTAGGATTCTGTGGATGATGCGTATTTTACCAAATTATGATTAGTGTCGTTTATTTGCAGCTTTGGATGCATGATCAGCAGCTCTCGGCTGCTTTTACATGTCCATCGGTCTAGCTGGCCAACATATCTATTTTAGCATACAATAAATATACTCTTACCTGATCATAATAAAAACAAATAAAAACAATAATTTTATTTCTTGGAGATCATTTCTGGTAGACTGGTTATGATATTGTTTGATTGTTCCTATCAACATGCGTGTATGTTTAGGACTTGGAATATCATTATGATAATCATAATCTACTTTGTCTTCTCCATTTAGTTCCACATTCATGTACATTGTACTAGGTCTTACTTGATCGCAAAACTTTATGTGGAATTATATTTGATGAACAGGCCCTACGAAAGTACAATTTCATGGTCAATTTTTGTTCACAAATTCCTAAGTAAAATTTGGGTTGTGGATGAAATCATACTCTATAAGTTATGTAACCTCCGGTAAAGATGTCTATGTTCGATTCCGCTGTACGGGTTTATTTATTGAATATGTTCATGCTCCGTGTGGTCATGCTCCTGTTTGGTGTTTGAACATTGAGTAACATTTTCCATTCTTTCTTGTATTCCAGAAAGCCAACACCTGGTCAGAATCCAAAGTCAACATCAACCTCGACACTCTCAACCCAGCCAACCGATTCCCGAAGCAAGCTCAACCATCCATTCATCAGTTACAGCAACAGAGCATGATAGGACCTGGTGAGAAATTAATATTGTCCGTTTTAGCGTTTAGGCCATCAATTCTATTCCCTATTTTACCTATCTAGCATTCTAACATTGTAACAATAACATTTATGTACAAATAATTAAATGATTTGAAGAATGAAATTCTAAACAGTGGTTGCAGTGATCCAGATAAGGGCTGTGTTGGAGCCTGTGTGCAGATACAGACTGATTATTAATACCGTATATAGTGGGGTATAAGCCCAGGGGGCTCACTTCATACAATAATGGATAATAAGGTACTGGGTTTATACCACAAGAAGATCCCAACTTATTGCCGTAATATTTACCGATTGAAAACAGGACCGAAAACAGAAGCACCCGATTTACGGCCACCATATTGAATGTTATCAATCTACTGTTATCAATCTGTCGTAGATTGATAAGATATGAACTAATAAACACAAATAGTCATCAACTTCCATAGTTGGAACATCAGATCCAACAAGATCTTCTTCGGAAGAGTCAGGCTTGTTGGAAATCCCACATCGAAGAAATCCCCCGTTAATAATGGAATGGTCTATTCCCGCCCATGATTTATCGACCCAGTTCACAAGTTCTTGGCGAGTTGGTGTCTTAAAATTCCCCACTAATTGAATTTAATTAATATATTCACACCTCTATTCACACCTCTAGGCCTACAATGACGAAGAAATTGAATAGTGATCTTAACCTATTCGACAATAAAACAAAGGCTCAATGTTTGCGTGTTGTGAAAACGTGTTGTGAACGTTTTTCAACAGTAATCAGATTGTTAGTTTGAGACATTCCCCTGAAACTATTCGGCATTGGGTCAGCGCAAATGGACTGTTCCATTTCTACTTCCTGATTCCAACTAACTAAACAGAAAGTAGACGTAGGAAAAATACTGTCATATTTCAGTTTTAGGGGGATACATTTGCAAAATATGTAGTGGGCTTATACTACAGAATAGGCCCACTTTGCTTATCTTTTGAACAAGGGTAGTGGGCTTATACCCCAATATGGGCTTATACCCTAAGATATTTGGTATGCACCTGCAGTGAAATTATGATATGCCTTCATTTGCAATTTGACGTAATTTGATATAAAACAATAATTCCATTACTCACTCACTCACTCATTTGCAATCATGATGTTTTCTTTGCAATCCTGTACTCATCGGGCAGGTTGTAGCACAATGGTTAGAATATTGGACTTTGGGTTCAAATCCCGCCATGGGAGCTCGCTATCAATGTTTGCCAAAGTTACCTTTCTCACGCGATATTGATAGGATGCGCTGTTTCTGTATCGTGGCAATACAGTTATTCATCCAAGGTCTGTCAGTACCAGCCAGTGCTCGCAGGTTTACTGCAACATTCAAGGCTACAGATGTTGAAGGTTTCCTCCTGCCCTAAACTGACAAGCCGTGATATAAGTGAAAGAATATTTTGAAATCGGCTCTAAACCCCAATTCCAAAAGAAAAAAATTTACTCATCGTATATGGGTGAAAGATTCTTGCTGCGACGTAAAACAATCACTCACTGACTCAATCATGTACATTTACAACACTGTTTATCATGTTTGCAGGCACTTTCTATCAATGAGCTGAAGGACCAGATTTTCTGTGATGACATTATAGGACCTGATGGAAATGTAACACAAACATGGTGAGTTTATTGATGGTTAATCTTAATATCAGACCTAATGGCCGAGCCTCTGACCAGTGTTCTCCAATGTGGGCGAAATGTATCAACAGTTTAGATGTAGGTATTCATCTCAGCTCGGGGGAGAGAGAGATATGTTTGTGTGTGTGTGTGTGTGTGTGTGTGTGTGTGTGTGTGGTGTGTGTGTGTGTGTGTGTGTGTGTGTCCACAAACGTCACTATTTTACTAGAGTAATGTCAGGCATAACCACTTAGTACCCATGGTCACATAAACATTTAAATAATAAGAAGGGTTTGCTAGGAGATAAATGGGTGACCTCTAGCTCATACTTGACCCACCTAATATGTTTGGTTATTGATTTCTAATCTTTGATCAATTAATCGGTTTTGGACTCTTTAGTTGGTTTTTGGATTTTTCAGCAAAACTGGAAATGCATATCTGGAAGATCAGGACATATCATATACTTCTGGCTGGGACATCTGGCAACGTGAACTGGCCCTGTTTGTCATGGCGTGCATATTTCTGACTCTAACGTACATCCAGCTGAGGCGAATCAAGAAACTCAAATGATCGGGCCAACTCATCAAAGTTACTTTATGATGAATGCATTAATTAACCTTCAATCCACTGGAGGCAATCATGGAATGCTCTATAAAACATTGGAAGTGAGAAGGTTAGAAGATTGCTAGTCAGAAGAGATACCACGAGACATGGGAAGATGACTCTTAATCTTTAATTGGTGATGTCGAGGAAGCATCTGTTGAAGAGGGTTCTATTTCTATCTTTCAATGACCCCATGTCTGGTTAGCACTGGCTGCGTTCAGGCTGCACCACTTATTCTACGCTACACTACGCTACTTTTCTACAAAGTAGTGGTTGACTGAATGGGTTAGTAGGAAAATAGCAGGAAATCGGTTTGGGTTTTCCTACAAAACACTACAGGGTCCAGACCCATAGCGAATAGTAGTACTACAAAGTATGTGTACTACATATATGCTGGCTGAATGACTTCCATAGCACTGTATACTACGAGTGCAGCCTGAACGAACCTCAGTATAGAAAGAGAAATAATTATGGTGTTATATTCCCATGTGGTTTTAATCTTTATTTTTTAAATTGTTACCGTATGTGTTTAAATATAAGTTTGTGGTAAAAGAACAGTCATTTAATATCTTTACCACAACTGAAAATGTTGCATTAAAACATTGTATTTTTGAATGTTAAGCTATGTGAAAATTTAAATACAATGTTGTCAAAAATTACATACCTAATAGGAGTTTGAATCTCATATAGATCTCATTTAATTGTGGCAGGACACTCCTTGAGCTAGCACCTACATCCGGCGGAAATCCGGCTTCGTTCAAACGGGGCGTGAATATGCAAAATATGCCAGCAGTGTTACGAGTGAAAGAATCTTGAAAGTGATTCTAAACCCAAATCGAATCAACAAACTTGATATTGATGTATATATGTATATATGTCTATGAATTGAATTATATTTGCCTTGGTAGGAAGACTGATATTTGACACGTCGTGTATGGCCGAGATATTCCGAGATATTCCTGCTGCGACGTAAAGCACTAATTAATTCATTCACGATATTTGACTGAGAATGTCGTTAATTTAGACATTTCTTGTCCAAAGTTAAATCATTAATGTTTCATCCTGTGTGCATCGGGGTTTACAAAGATGCGTGGATTTGAGCCCAAAACTCTAGTCTTTTACGGCCGGTATTATATTTTATGATTGTTTTGAATACATTATTCACTTCCAGTTTTTACATATCAGTCTATACAAAACTAAGATAAATTTGTGGTGTTGAATTGTTTACATTACTTTTCATAGATGACCGAGGGTTCCTAGTCTATGGTAAAGTCACTCTTGAACACGTTGAAGCATATTATTGGTGGACCTCATATTGATTATGAATCGACCACAGGCACTTGAAGCAGGCCAATTATTTTTTAATACATTCTTTTATATAAAAAAATAATAAATATATATAATTTTTTTAATGTATTTATATTCAAAATAGTATCACTATTAGACTCGATATCTACATCAAATATAATATAACAATAAAACTTTTTTTAAATCCTGGCCTTCTTCAAGTGCCTGTGAATCAACATTGCTGCTGTTGCAGGTTTTAGTAATATTTCCATAGTTCTAATAATTCATGAAAACTGTTCTAGTTCATTTTCATTATACCTCTGATTGCTAATGTATTTAGCATGGCACGTAACATTTGCTAATATTTATTTAGATAAAAGTCATCGGAAATTGGTGAAAGATTCCTGTAGCGACATTAGACTCCATAATCACTCATTTTAGGTAAAAACAAAAGTAACATTATTTTCAGTCATCAGGACTATCACAGATGTATACAAAAGGATGAAGTATGTTTTGAATATGTATGCAACGGTCTCCGGAGGACACTTACACTGGAACTCTGTGAACAAACTCAGGACATGTACATGACATGACCACGTCATCTATGACAGCCATGATGTGAGAGAAAAGTGGCTTTAAACCCCAAATCAACCAACCAACTCATCTATGATTGGTAACCTTTGGATATCTGCACATCGTGTATATATTGGTGCATGAGGACATCTACATATATTATGTATGCATTAATGGTAACCATTTTAATTAATAGTTACCTCACAGCATCTGCATGTATGATGTATACATTGAGATATATATTCACATGTTTTGTATACATTGTCAGGACAAAGACTCCTATTATGCATACAAATGGTAACCCATTTTGAATGATTTGTTACATCAGGGAATCTTCTCGTTATGTATACTTTTAATGGTAACCTTTTTATTAATTTGTACACATTTATACATATTTACATGTTTTGGTAATGCATTTTAAATGATTTTAAAATCAGTAAAAATTATTTCATATGTCAATCCATGATATTATATTAATTAGGCCATAGTTATTTGATTTCCTGGTTTACAGATTTTTCAGTGATAATTTTGGCTCGGGTGGTTAAAAATATTTAAAAAAATATAATTTGATATTTTGTACAGTCGGTCCGATATAAAAAGAAAAATTTGGAGATTATTAATGGTCAGTTGACATAAAATAAATATAATTGATCAATATAATTGTCAATAATTGTTGGAAATACCAGTACACATTAATTGTTCAGATTGTACAATTACTTTCAAAGAATTGCTTGTCAATAGCAGAAATTGTTATGAATTACTTTTGTTATACATATCTACTAGTAACCAATCAAATTAACGTCAACCTTTACTTGTCGGTCATTGTTCACGTCCAGTGATGGTTTATACAACTTGTTCCTTCACAATTTATTATAATAATTTCTAAAGGCTAGTACACTGTTGGTTGAATAAAATACAAATAATTATTTTTATTTTCCAAAGTGGGAGAAAATCAGGTCGGCCAATCCGTAAACCAGGGAATCAAAATGGCCTTAGATATGAATTCTTGGTTAATTGATTTTTAGTTGTTGATTAGCCATTTTAATTAACTGCTTACAATGAGATGTTGGGTAATGATCTATGAATGGAAATCTTAGGATATCTGCACATCGTGTATATATTGGTACATCAGGACATCTAGGTACATATGATGTATTCATTAATGGTAACCATTTTAATTAATAGTTACTTCAGAGCATCTGCATGTATGCTGTATACATTGATACATATTCACATGTTTTGTATACATTGTTACCTCAGGACAAAGACACGTGTATACAAATGTAACCCGTTTTGAATGATTTGCTACATTAGGGAATCTTCGACGACGAGATGCATTGGAAATGCAAGTTGTATTTTACCGTTAATATGTTCTACCTCCTGGGTAATGATCACTGCTCTCTCTCTCTCAGGCACCTCTGGTTGTCTTTGGTATAAAAAAGGTTAATTTAAAAGTAAACGTTTGAATTCTTGGATTTATGTTTTCAGATCCAAATAAATCTTACAATGTAATTAATGAGTCTTTCATCGTCCATTGAATAATTGTCAGTATTATTATGAAAAAGTGACATTTGTTACCATTGTCAAATGGCAGGTTTGAAATCTAGGACTGAGATTACGAAACCTTTTGTATATGATTTCATGCTCAAATTTTATTTGGGGATTTGTGGATAAAACTTTAGTTGAGTATGAAATCATGCTAAAAAAAATGTCATAATCTCGAGGCCCGGCCTTAAAGTTACAAAACCTTTTTGAGTACGATATCATGCTCCTCTCATGTTTTGCATGAAATCTTGACATGAAATTTGAGCATGAAATTTAAGTGTACTCAAAAAGGTTTTTCATAACCTTGGGGTCTGAATAGTCTAGTCCATGTAATGTACAAACATTTTGTCTCAAATTTAATTAACAGGGTACTTTTTATGAATGACTAATTATTCATATTGCATATTCATGACCACCACTTTATTTTGTACATCTATTATTGTTATTCTGCAGTCAAGATTCAGCGAATACTGTAAATGTATAAAACTTTTCAAAATTAATTAATGGCCAGTAACCTTTTTTGGACATATACATTTAGCTTTATATTGTTTTAAGAACGAAGAATTGCCAAAGGTGGACAGGCTTCAGGTACTCTTAAAAAATGTGCATACATATTGGGAAGAACAATGGTACAAGATTCCTCTAGCCATGTTCCGAAATTTGGTAGAAAATATCGGCTGGCCCTTAATTAATTTTGTTCAGTATATTTACCATTACCCTAATAATTCAAACCCTTTAATAGTTCGAAGATCTAAATTAATGTCAGAAAATAAAAAATTTCAGACCTAAAAATACGAACATGACCAATTCTTTTTTAAATCGTAATTTTCTAATTCGAACAATCTATTTTTTTTCAAAACAATTTTAAAAAATAAGTTTCATTTACAACCATATTTTGTACTTTAATTTGGTGAATTTAATTATATGAATACAGATAATGTTAAATTTTCGTATTTTTCTAATAATTTGAACAACTATGTTTAATTTTCTCATGTTCAAATTATTAGGGTAATTACAGTACTGTTTCAAAAGACAAAGAGTCTCCGATTTGGTTATTTTGAACAAGTTCCCTGTGTAATGTACAATTACATATAATTCATTGGAATTGTTCATCTTGTTTGCAATATAAAAAATATAAATGTCATGTGAACGGTTTTGAAAGTAATTTTATACTTACTTGTCATGGTTATTATTTCTTTTATGCAAAATAAATGAAACCACTGAACCAGTATAAGACGACTTGTTATGATTAACATTTTCATGTCCAGGTTTTTTATATTTTCTTTTTTAGAAATTGGATTTTTAAGAGACAATTTCAAGATGATTCTGTTCCAAGACCTGCGTATTGGACTCTCTTCAAGCAAATGACCACTAAAATTTATTGTAAATGGTCAAATATTATGCAAGGCAATAGCATAAAGTTCAACATGAGTCAATTTTTGAGTTGAAGGCAGAAGGAAAAATGCAACTCATAGTGCTGGTGGCAAGGAAAGGTGACACACAAACATTTAGTATAGGATAACATCCTAGTAACAGTCTGAAAAAGACGATTCATGGAAAAGAATATCCGAGCCCTGTGCGTTCCGCGAGTCTGCCTGTTGTCTGGCTAGATTGTCATGCACAGATCGTGTTCCGTGCACGCCGCATGAACACGTCGTGAAGCACCAGCTGTTGCTGGCCACTGAGTGTTCCAAAAGACTTGAAGAATTTTGGTTGTTTTCATTGTAGCCTGCATAGCTCCGGTGGTGAAGCATAAGACTCGTAGCCCGAAGTCTCCATTTCGGAGCATGGGCCCAGAGTGCAGAAGGTCGTGGGTTCGATCCCCAGTCGCGTCATACCAAAAGACGTTAAAAGTAGGTACTTGTTGTTCCCCTGCTTGGCGCTCAGCATTAAAAGGGTGAAGCAAGGACTGGTTGGCTCGGAGTCAGTATACTGTGTCTGGGTAGGGTATTCATGTTCTATCTGCAGCATGATATACCTCCAAGTGAGCTAGCACTATAAAAACTGGTGGAAATCCAGACTAGTACAAGCAGCACATATTCATGCAAGCCATGATGTGAGTGAACAAATCTTGAAAGTGGCTTTAAACACCAAATCAACCAACCATTTCTGTCCTGACTGTAGTAGGATATTTTTCAATGTGTGAATGTTCAGAATGATGGTACACTGCAGTTTGAACTGTACAAGGCCACACAATTTCAAATGATGAATTAAAAAATTGTACATGCCTGAATATAATGAAAACTGTACATTCGTGAAAAACTTCCAATGGACACAAATGGCGCCTGTATTTTAATAAGCACTTGTCAAAAAGAAGGTTCAAATTTCAGTGACATTTGCAGACTAGGTATCGTCTACAAGGACATGGTTAATTTCACATGTTTGTACGATTGTGATGTCTGCATACATCTTACCGTAACATAGTTGTTACAGGTTCTCCTCCCAACATGAACAGGTCTGCTGGATGTCTTGAAAAAAAATAAATCAGAAAGCTGAGTATAATCAGGCACAGATCACTGACGAACTATTGAAATAATGTCAAACCGAACCTCACTCGCATGTTCTAATGATGGAAATAGCAAAAATGGCCATATGTTGTAGACTATTCAGACATGGCAATTTTCTGCAGAAATCCACTGATGTATTAGACCTGAGGTCAATTTATTTGCCCTGGACGTGGCTTGTGGCCTGCAGCCTCCAAATCCCTGCCTTGTTTTCCCGCTGAAATCAAAATTGTTTGTTGCCATGCCTGACTTCTATTATTATGGATAGGGTGCAAACTTGGAATTTCTGGTTTGTATTCTGATGTGCTACCCAATCCACCACTCGGTTTCTACACAGACTTAGTTGTCGCAAATAGGTGAACGATTCCTGCAACTCCATAATCACTCACTCTACACAGAGTCAACATTAAAGTTCTACCAACTCTCTGGGTCGTTTGACCATTGTGTTGCACAAATAAAAAAATATTTAAACAAATGATTTTATATGCAACAGTATTTACAAACACTAAAAATGAATATGGTTTATATACAATGTACAATCACCAATTCACCTACAAATAATATCCAAAATAAATAATATATGAAACATTTCAAATACAGTATTACATTTTTATGAGTAATATAGGATTACAAAATGTGACCTAATAATACTAATAATACTGCACAATGGATGAACTTTCAATTCTATTACTTAATATAAAACATTAATGCAAGATTGAATCGGTAGTCCTAAATAATTAATAATTAAATTAAAAATAATGCGTGATGACGTGACCAGACCCCGTCCTTGAGAACTACTTGCCTTTTATCAACAGGTTTATCCATAAAGAAAAGAACACAACATTTACAGAAAGCTATACTAATTAATGTATAGGTCTATACGATGATAGGATCAAACAAACACAAAACACATTTGTTATTTTCAAGAGGGACGTGGCTTCTAACCACTCAGTCGGTCATAAGAGCACTTAAATATTCAAAATTGTCAAAAGTTAGCCAAAACATTCTCCAACTTCTCATTTTGTATTACATCACTGACGTTGCAATATGGATATCGAAACGAGTTATTCCCCTTCCCTACACAAGATATCTGTATTTCTAGGAAGTGGAAGAGAATGTTTTTCCATATCTCATCATCTGGTTGGAAATTGATATGATCGTTAATCTTCTGTCTGTTGAATGTAAAATGTAAGCACATTTCAACTGAACAAAGATTCTTCACTGAAAATCCATCAGATTGTACTTTCCTTGTATTTTTCTATACTCAACAAAATAAATTAAGGATCATCAGATATTTTATGAGTTTTCTACCAAATTTCAAAATTCTTGGTTGATAAAATAATATATATGCTAAATTAATATGTTCAAAAATATTACTGGCCCTTAATTAATTTTGTTAAGTATATAATGCTGTACTTATGTAAAGTAACAACCAAAATTGGATATATTAATAATATTCTAGTAATAAAATGTCATAAAAGTCGCTGTGTTATACATACTTTGATATTTGTATTGTGTTGCAGTAATTATCTTTGAGTTGGCCGTAATAGTAGGCCGGGGGTCGTAATAGTAGGCCATGCATAAATTGAGGCTTATGTCACTTCCTGCTATAGTAAATCATGGAGTGAGCCCTGATTTACACCATTACAGTATAGCTACGTAAAATGCAGACCTGGGGGGGGGGGGTCTTGCAGTGTTATTTACATGTCGACATCAAAGACTGGTAGAAATTCAAGGAAATTTCGATGATGACAGCAACGACCTAAACATGTCTTTGAGCTTCTCGATGTATTGGCTTGTCATTTACTGTCCTAATCCATCTTCACAAATACTTTTGGACGGGAAAATATTTTAACAGCTTCCTCCACTTCAGCTATTTTATTTTCCACTTCCTGTTTGCTGGTTCGGACTCGGAAAGTGTCGTTCCTCAATGGTAAGGCCAGGAGTTGTCGGGTCAGTGCCTCTTGTTCTGTCAGACAGAAACGGAGCATAAAGTAATAAACATAAATATAGAATAAAATGGCTAAAGAAAAAGTAAACAGATAAAGTTTTAATCAAATGTTGGGTCATATGAGCTATTGACATTTTGTAAGACTAGAGTGCTGGAACTAATATTAATATCCTACGACAACTCCTACTACCGTATATCATGGGGTATAAGCCCAGGGGACTCACTTCATACAATAATGGATAAGGTACTGGGCTTATACCAAAAGAAGATCTTATTGTCATAATATTTACCGATCGATTACAGGAGCACTCGATTTATGGCTACCATATTGAATGTTATCAATCTGTCGTAGATTGATAACATAGGAACTAATAAACACAATAAAATAATAAATATATATATTTTATTATTAATATTCTTTATAAATATGACAACAATCTGAATCGGCTGCTCAGATCTTCTTCAGAAGCGTCAGGCTTGTTTGAAATTCTACATTGAAGAAACCCCTCCGATAATAATGGAATGGTCCATGCCAACCCATGACCGACCCAGTCCACGAGTTCTTGGCGAGTTGTTGTCTTAAAATTCCCAGGGTCAGCGCATTGTTCATTAAATGTTCAATCAATCTTGTGTGTTGGGGAAACATGATACCAATATAATCAACTGATACTTTGAAGTTTTTTTTTTCAACAGTACCGATAATCAGATTGTTAGTTTGAGACATTCCCCTGAATCTATTCGGCATTGGCAAATAGACTGTTCCATTTCTACTTCCTGATTCTGACTAACTAAATAGAAAGTAGACGTAGGAAAAACACTGTCATATTTCAGTTTTAGGGGGCTACATTTGCAGAATATGTCCTGGGCTTATACTACAGAATAGGCCCACTTTGCTTAACTTTGGAAAAAGGGTGGTGGGCTTATACCCAAATATGGGCTTATACCCCAGGATATACAGTATTACTTTCTAGAATTCATTCAAGCTGCAAACTAAACAAAAGAAAACATATAAAAGCACTTGATGAAACGATCATGTTAAAATATCTTCCTATTAAAATATGGACATCAAGGAATAAAATGTACATTAAGAGAGTTATCACCGATTGTATTATGTTTTACCTTCTTATCAGCGTTCTGCTGTTCGATCAACTGCCTCTCCAAGTCTTCCATGTCATTATGCTTATAGAACTTGATGTTGCTGCGAGAGGCGATCAGACCTTTCTGGATGGCGAAGCAGACGCCAGCATCACTGAAACAAATAAGAAACATTATTCTAGATTACGCAATTCAGGTGAAATGTGTGAAGAACTCTTAAAAATTAGGTCAAGATGAAGTGTAAATAGTAAAAGTATTCATATTTAAAAAATGTATTTGCTTTACCTTAAGTAAAGAATAAAGTTTACAAAACAGGGGTACAGTGTTTGCCCTAGGTTTGCAAATTAGGGAGAATATGTATATCTATAATTACACTTCATACTATTAATTAGTCTTGCATATTTATTTTATCTGTCAATAAAGAAATGCATTTTAGGAGTCATTTGCTTGAAGAGAGAATCAAATATGCAGGTATTGCACATCAAAGTGAACACAAGATCAACAACTGATGACTCAATCTAAAAACTAGATAGCCGACTCACCAGAAGATAATGTCTCCTCTCTTGGAGTAGGCTGGGATAGCACTGGCGATGGTGGCAAACCCATACGAGTACAAGATGGCCTCTTCAACATTCATGAATTTGGCAATATACTCCTCAAGTTCAAGATGAACATCTGGAAGGTATAGAATGATAAAAATTATGGCCTTGGTGTAAATAAAAGACATTTTCAAAACTAGACTAGTACTTTCTGTTGATGACATTTCAAATATATATTTTTTTAAAACTCAGCATCACAAAGCGAATCAGCGCTGGAGTTTTGTGCAATATAAATATCTATACATGTATGTTTTTGGCATAGGCGTTTGAATGCAGTGACAACCACCCCAACACCTGGATCCACCACGGAAATGTGTAGAGACCTCCTACCCCCATCCAATCTCTTTGATTCATCACGGCTAATGCAGACTTACCCAAAACCACCCTCACCCTTAGATCCATCACAGTACAATGTGGACCCATCCCGAACTGCCATCCCATACCCTGGAATGTTGTGGACTCACCCATGGTTCCATAGAATCCTCTTGGTCCACATGATCCAACACCGTAAATTCTTAATGTCTTCAGTGCTTTATCCTGAAAAATAATCATCGTAATTGTTAAATTTCGATACATTTGGGAAGGTCTACATTATCTCCAATCATACGTCATTACTATATTCACGTATGGGTGAAATATTCCCACAGCGACGTAAAACAACAAATCAATCAATCGATCAACCAATCGACAAACATTTTGTGGCTTATTCTGGGATGTCAGATAGTATTTCTCCAGGCGGGTGGTAGCGCAGTTGTAGAACAGTTGGACTTTGGAGCCAAGGTTCCAGGTTCAAATCCCATCCCGGGTCCCGACATCTATGTTCACGAAAGTTACCTTTCTTACGTGATATTGATAGGATGTGATGTCTGTAGAGTGGCAATGCAGTTATCATCCTTGGTCTTGTCAGTACCAGCCGGTGCTCGCAGGTTTACTGCAACATTCAGCGCTATGGGCGTTGTGGGTTTCCTTCTGCTCTAAACTGATAAGTCGTGATATAAGTGAAAGAATCTTGAAAGCGACTTTAAAAATAAGTATTTCTCCATGAATGATTTGTTGCATAGCATTGCAGGAAGGGGCCTTACATGAAGATAGTAATTATCCATGAATATGTCATAACTGGAGGGAAAGGGGAAAGCCCTGCCTAACTTTTACTATTAACTAATGCAATTAGGACTGTTGAATATTCAAACCATTACCAAATTCAGGAATGGAATTTAGCATCAACCTCACAAGAACGTATAAATATTCATAGAACATTAAGGTAAATATTAAGCTGTTGAAATACCCACCTCTATGCTTTTATCATTGATCATCCCCAGGAAGTTGAGTGTGGCCATATTGAGGCATTTTCTGCCATTGATGGTAACATATTTGTCTGGCCGTCTGAAATAGTTAATATATTAATACAATACCAGGAATGTTTTTGGCTCAGAGAGTAAAAAACACCACTATTTTATCAATTGCAATTCTGCTGATATTTTTTGGTAAATGTATCCTTAATTCATAACAAAATCGGAGTTATCTTCTCTTTTTGTGATAATAAATACATTTATTCTACAGGTAGTCAAGATTGTTGTACATACTATAGTAGCATTGATAACACTAGTTAGATTGCTAGTATTGTACATATGGTAGCATATTATTTCATGAAATATTTCCTAGTTCTGTACCACAACTGCAGAGATAATAGAACTGCACTTTAAAATAATAAAGATAGAAAGTCTATTAGAAAATGACAGAAGCCAGTCTACCTAGCATAGATCAATCATTTACTTGCATTAACATGATTATAAAAAGTCAAAGATTTCCTATTTACCCAGTGATCATGTTCTTTTCCATGCTCTGAATGATTGGGTGATAGTCAGGAATGTCTGGGGTCAGAGGCTCGGGATTCCACTCCGCTATCAGGGTCTCCTTCTCCTGAAAGGTCAAGGTCAGCAATGAATCGGGAGAAACATGCCAGGGGTGCATTCAGGCTGTACTACATTTCACTACACTACTCTACGCTACTTTTCTACAAAGTAGTGGATGGCTGAATGGGCTCGTAGGAAAAAAACAGGAAATCGGTTTGCGCATGGGTCCAACTCAATTCACTTCATGCTTTGGGTTTTCCTACAAAACACTACGGGGTCCAAACCCGTATTGAATTTAGTGCTACATATGCTGGCTGAATGGCTTCTGTAACACTATATAATACTACATAGTGAAATGTAGTGCAGCCTGAATGCACCCCTGTACAGTGAGTGATTATGGAGTTTAACGTCGTTGCGGGAATCTTTCAACCATATTACGATGAACCCCTGTACAGGGCATCACATAGGGAGTGAATGAGTTATTGTTTTACATCACAGCGGGAATCTTTCACAAAATATGTGACAATTAGGGAAAAAAGATGCACTAAATTGGAATAATTGCGACTTGTTTAACGTACAAAAACAACAAGTGGAAAGATAAATTGGTGAGGGACATTCGTTGGTGAGAACTGTTTAGTCGTTGATGGCTAACATTGAGATTGAAAGACATATTTCTCACTATCTCCCACATGAACTTAGCTACATAACCATGGTGTCAGTTATTTTAACACGTTGAAAGATGGGAAAATTACTATGCATGCCTCCTTTAACGATGTACAGGACATGTGTACAAGTTAAAATTGACTTCCTCTACAATATCTTGTCAAATCATGTCTACACAATATTGCCATGATGCTAGGGATGAATATTATAATATTATATCTACCTTTTCCGTGAGAACTGTTCGCTCGGGAGCATAACTCTTGGATAGAAGAAGCTTGAAGATCCATATAATGAGCAAGAGCTCAAAGACCAGGTGGTATGTGGGGGCCTGAAATAGATTGGAAACTTTGATACCTACATGAACATTGTGCTTGGCAGTAAGTATTTTATTGTGACCTTTAGTAAATAACTCAAAATACAATATGTAAACTAGTTGTGACAGCCAAGTTGTCCAAGTCTGCAAAGACTGACAAATACGATGTTGTAGTGACGTCAGAATCAATGTCAGCGATATTGTAAAGTCTGAAAAAACGCCTGTTGTATGAAGTCTGAAAACAAACGTAATGTCAGAAAAATGCCTGATGTGATAAAAAATAAGTTGTTATTATGTCAATTTTCTGATGGTGGCGAGTGAGTGATTATGGAGTTTAACGTCGCTGCGGAAATCTTCACCCATTTGCGACGATTAAACATTTAATTATTTTACTATGGGTTTTAAAAATGAAGAAGCATAAAAACATGCAAAAAAGTATATAAAATTATGCAAATGATGTAATAGCAAGATGTTGTAACAATGTTGACACAATGTTGGTTTGCTTTCTGGAGATTTTTTATTTTATTTTTGTATTGGGGTTTAGAACCGCTTTCAAGGTCCTTTCACTTATATCACGGCTTGTCAGTTTACGGCAACAGGAAACCCGCAACATCCATAGCACTGAATGCTGCAGTAAACCTGCGAGCACCGGCTGGTACTGACAAGACCAAGGATGATAACTGCATTGCCACTCTACA